>JARQTH010000057.1:0-15886 GCA_030142595.1 Trachelus iudaicus
GTTCATAAAATATTTGAGTCGAAACACAGGTACAAGAGATGCTTCGAGTAAAGAGTCTCGGCGGGCCGTGCCCTGTATGGCAGGTTGCCTGTACTTGGCGCGAGACTCGATCGAGTCTCGTGATTGGTCCACGCGCTCCCTAGTCAAATCAAAAACAAATTCGATTCAAAAATCCTACCGAACACCGCTAGATGGCAGGGCACCTCCCACTACCCCCACTATAATCCAACGTATCACCTAGCCACACATATAAGGAGTGCCGACGCGTCAAATGGAAGACCAAGGGAAATACGTGATAACACGAGAGATTGGAAGATATCACTGTAAGGCGTCTCAGAAGAATACTATTTAAAAATTACAAAGTTAGCGACCTGAAGCCCTATCCTACTCAATCCATGCTAATAAAAAGGATCTGCTCATATTAACGCAATAAAAAGCAGTTATTCGATCTATGTAACCTAAGTAAGACTCCAGTGGAGATAACTGTTATCTTGCGCGGTGGTAATCTTGCATATTACCTAAGCGCACAGGAGCTTAATCAGCAGAAATCACAGCACTTCCCCGGGACGTATTGTGCTCGCTCCAACAACCATTGGAGGTCACCCGGTGTAGCTCATCGCGAGTTACATCGTGGCGTTTTTATTGTTATAAACGCGAATGTTAATTTATCTTCCCGTCCACTGCACAAAATTCATAAATTCGCGATCCTCCGAGATTACAGTCACTCCGGTCAAATCGCGAAACGTTACGGTATACATAGATATAATAATCTAATCAAATGCCAGTTAATGAATTCCTGAATTTCTTTCTAAACCACGAATAGATTTAAGTTTATGATTTTTATTAAAGTGTTTAGTTTTTATCACATAGCGGCCCTTGATATCGGTTATCTCGTATCAAGGTTTGGGAAAAGCGAGATGAAACTTTCCAGGGGGTAAATGTATAAAAAATTATACTTAGCCAATAGTCCTTACCATTAGCGAGTTCATTCAAGTACCCATGGGCATCCATAGCGGACATTCCTGATTTTAATTTTCCTCGAAAAGACCACTAAGCCCCTTACTCGTCTCCGAAGTCGTCATCCTTAACTAATCCTGATCCAGTGAATCCTTCGCCCACATGCAAAGTATCTCGCCGAAATATCCAACACTAATGACTTAATTTCCTTAATCACCATGTATAACTTTCCCAAAAAATTCCCTTAGATGAACCAATAGCAATAATCCTGAATGTTACCCAAAAGATCCACCCCCGCTAATTAACGTCCGCCAAATCCACCAGGACTCATTCTCATTTTCCGCCGATCCGCCAAATAGAGTAGTTGTTCAGTTTTCGTTTCATTCTCCGCTCGTCAGCGAACTAAAGTAGTAGTTCAGTTCTAAGTTTGTTCTCGCTTGCATTTAATAAATAAATTGTGTTAATTTTGTTTATCCAAATTTCCTTTCACATTTTTCTATTTTCAATGTCCGATCTCTTTCTCCGCCATCATTATCGACATCATCATCATCGCGATGCTGAGGTAAGCAAGTTTTAATTATTCAATTTGATGAAGGAACTCCTACATTTTATTTTATTTTGTTTGGTGGAAGAGTCTCCTAAGTTTCAAACATTCATCTGGTGGTGTGGTACCTATTGGGCTGGTATCATTAGAATCATTACTATACTTCGATATGGATTTTGATGAAATCAATTGCATTTGAAACTACTAAAAAAAGCATGAGATACACCTTTCTGCGTTTAAAAAAAAACACGTTATTTAAGGGGGGTGAAACACGCCTATGTCGGTGCAACCGATTTCTTATTAAAGCGGCACTATCTTGTTTTAAGTCACCTTCCCAATTACTAGAAAGTTCTTTTTATGTATTAATTAAGAAGCCTAATCATTTCAATAACGTTCGTTTGTATGTTTACCAAAACCACCCATTTGTTTCCTGACGCCATTTTGGTGGGATATCTCGTACGTTCGCGAGATCTTCAGATCTGTCGGAACAAAACATTCCAAGGATGTGACGATCACCAGCGTTGCATCTAGATTGTTTTGTTAACCGCTGTGATATTGTTTTCTTTTTAAATATTATTCGTAACTAACAATCTTCTATTGAAACGTGCAACACGCATGAATAAACTTTCTCGTTACTAAAATATATTATCGGGTTCTCTTTTCATCCGTGTCTTCAAGGACCTGCGTTCCCAGGTTATGGGTCCAGACCCAAGCATCGCAAAATAAGAAAAGTAGAAACCAGGAACGAATCAAAATAAACGCGTGTGAAGTAAGATCGCTACTGTTGGAATACGAATGAGCGCTGATCGACAAAAGATGATCTATCTGATGATTTTCTGTTCTCTATCAATTTGTTAATCTTACTTCCTGTTCTATCTGTCACACTGAACGTTTATCTACGTTCTACTCTGAATAAACCTTGGTCTCGGATATCCATCCTCTCCTTTACTCCCTGTGAGGATGTTCTGCGCAACAGCTACAAACTCAAAATAAGTGGCGAATCGATTCGATTGGAATCTCTTAACGAGAATAATTATGACACGTGGAAAATCCAACTAAAAGCCTTAATTAACAAGAGTATAGCCTGAGGGTTACGTTTCCGGAATAAAAGAAAAGCCAGTCGTGGTGGAAGTTAATATCGCGACCCAAGTTGTTTTCGAATAGTAGGAAGAAGGCGAAACAGCGGCCATGTCGGATCTTCTCCTTTCAGCAGAATTGTTGACAAGAATTGTAAAGTCATCTTCGAAAAATCCAGTACACAGGTCATAGACATAAATGGACATATAAAGATGGTTGCCGACGGAACGAATGGACTATATTACGTACGAGAGCATACAACTGCCGACTGTCGTCAAGCAACTGTATCAAAATTTATGTTACAACTGGAAGAATGGCATCGCCGTTTGGTCATCTGAAGTAGTATAGCTGTGAGAGTTCTGGATACAGATTCCTGCACCGACCTATACCGACACTCTAGAACCTTCGAAGGTAGATGTCCGTGCTAAGTTGGCAACGTGTGCGTTCACAATTTCCGGAAGTGACGACAGCAAGATCCCTCGATTCCAAGAATTTTTGCTCGATTCCGGAAATTTTGCATCACATTCCAGGAATTTTGCACTCGATTCTAGGAATCACGCATGATCGAGAACCTTCTAGAACATTCTAGAAGCTTCGATAGTTCGTGTCCGTGCTAAGCCGCGAAGGATCGCTCCCAGAGCCGGCGGTCCTCTCGCGCGGCGTCTTGAGGCAGCCCCTTGCCCCCCACTCCGGGGAGCCTTCAAAAAGCTTCGATGACCCCCTCCGCCACCCATGTAGATTTCAGAAGGCAGCCTTCAGCCGATTTGACCTTGAACGTTATCTCACAGAATTGCGCATCGAGGATGCAGCAGCATTGATTCCAGGAAATTTGTCGGCTCTCGTCAGCCATTCGATTCCTGGAAACCTTCGTGCAGGTTTCGAACAGCAGCCCTCCGCCCCGAAGTTTTCGATGACAACCCCGATCCCCACGTAGACTTCAGGCGGCAGCCGGACACAGTTTCGACCTTGTTATTCAGGGTATCGAATTACTCGCAGAAGATAAGCGTTCTTTTGCGCACTTCCGAATGCGTGTCCGAAATTTTTTTATGTAGAGTTCGAGCTCAAAGTGCGCAATTCAGGTAGGTGTATTATCGCTCGAACCGAGGCAAAACAATTCCAGGAAAACCTTGAAACCTTCGTATACAAGGCTCTTCGATGATGCGCGGTGATTATTGTCCGTCAAACCTTCAAGTGCATTATATTGCAGTCGGTGAAATATAAGCGATCCTGCTCCATTTCGAGGAAGTGAAACGAAGAGAGACATTAACAATCTTGTGAAAAGTTTGAAGAACTAAAAAAAGTGGACTTCTCGAAAATTAACAGAGTGGGCCGTTTGGACGCATATCTTCCAACGAAAAAGTTGTCAGAACTGCAGGTTCAAAAGGAATACAAAATTAGTTGTATTCGGAAGATCCAAACAAAATACGGAATCAGATTAATCGTTGACATTGAAAACAGCTTCTCAACATTTCTACCAACGAGGATGTCTAAAGTCTTAAAAGACGATAACGATTTGTTCCAAAAGATGGTGCGTGCTGCAGACGAAGATCGACTTCTCGTGCGTTACTTAGGTGGACAATACAATCAGATTGAGTTTCAATGTATGTAAACGTGCTCTTAATACTACAAAGTATACGTGTTAAATAAATATACAACTTATTATATCTTATGTCTTTTATTCATACTCAAAAAAATATACATTCCGACAACCAGTTGCTTAACAATGTTACATTTTCAGTTCAGCAATTAAAATGTGAAGCATGGTGATTCGTACATCAAGTAAGCGAGTTTTTGCGCAATTTTTGCAACGAAGGGCATCCTAGATCTCCCAGATCCACGATGTACTCGGATCGTCCAATGAAAGCTCCCAAACAAATTTTCTTGTCCAATCCCTTTACATAGATCCTAGATGCATTTTGTAAGATGACCCGAAGAATATTTTTGGCTTGATTGTAAGCAACGTCCCCAGCGCTCCAGGATATACACCTTTACGTACGTTATTAACCATACCAATTTTTGAATTACGACTTTGCATTCTTCCGGAGCAGTTTGCAGTATTGCATTGACATCGCTCGTTGCTCTCGTCCGAATCAATTTGTGTTAATTATCTTGCGATAATTTTCGACGAAACCCAGTATCAAACTTAGCGGTATGGATACGTGAAAGTAACCGTCTGCATTGGTCAATTTCTCTTATTCTTTAACGTCGAGCCAACCGGCTTTCTCCATCAAGGATCGTTGACTGGGACTCAGGGAAGCGTATCCCTTCCTGAGACTCGTGAGACCGACATTCTTGTCCCGGAAGATCTCTATAGCATTCATTTCATAGCGAATCTCCTCGAAGAGATGGCAAATGGCATTGTTGATCAGAGTCATGCTCGCTGTCGCTGTGGACCCATCTTCGTTAGCCAGCTTTCCATATACGTGCAGCGAACTCTTGCTTGGTAGTAAGCATAGGTCTTGTTGTTGAACGGGGATTCGAACCTCGTCACTTTTGTTGAACGTTGACGAGGCGTAAGGTTGATGCGCATGCGTTTCGCAGTTTGGTATAGATTCATCGAAGCCGATCGGTGTCTGAATGTTCAGCGTCTCTTCCTCCATGGTATGTGGCAGACGAAAAGAACGCAACAGAGCGAGCGCTTTACTTTCATCTTGTGACCTTGAATCCTAGACTTTTCAGAAACAAGACGTCTTGACATGTTAGAGCCTTGAGAAGCGGTCGACAACTAATCCCTCTTTGGCATATCGACCTGCTATTATAACCACTGGCAATTTTCCTATTGTAAACGATACCCATTATCGCATAGATCTGACGTGCAGCCTAATCGTTATGACTTCTCCTTGAAAATTCACTAGGTCCCCGTCTTGATCGACTATTCGAAGCCGCAGGTGATCTATCGTCTTGGTGGCGATCGGTAGGTAAATGACGTTCGATGGTACCTCTATGATCTTGTATCCGGATGGCACAACCAGAAAGAATTCGTGTATGATGTGCACTTTACGTTCGTTGATCTAAGCGCCCGTCGTGACGTTGCATTCGACTCGTAGGGCGTTCACCTTGAGAAGGGCTACTGGTACGTCTGACGTTTGTAATTTATTAGCTTCCAGATCGCGTTGAGTAAAGCCCAACAAGCGGCCTATGAAATCGTTGGGTCGAAAGTCGACATCGCGGTTGCACTTAATTTGGCTGCAAAACGTATTATTGTTAAGTTTAATCTGAATAACGATGCTCTTGTCCGTCAACGCGCTGTGCACGTAGTTTCCGATATCCTCAATCTCGTAAGTAGTTATAGGCCACTCCTGGCCGTCACAACCAACCCCCACCATTGTCCCCTATGCGTCATGGAGCACACAGCGCTCTGATCCCCCACACCGCACTATGGCGTCACCCACCTCGCCGATGTGGCCTGCTCTCGCCACCCCTTAGCCAGGAGGTGATGCCCCACCAGGCAGTCCTAAGGCCCGAACATTCCCAGCGGCGTTGCATGTCCCCAGGGGCCTATCACGGTCGATACCTATGCACTGACCCCCCTGTCGGTAACTTTTTAATTACCCTAAGGAGGTGGCGTGGTAAAGTAGATGAAATTTTTTTAGATTTCGTAAAAGGCTCTTATAATCTCTTTTAGCTTCGATCAAATGTTTGACTTCCACGATATTTCCTAATAGTAACTGTATTAACTACTAACTAATTGTTACAGTAAACTAATGAAGATAGGTTCAGCTCCTCCTTTTATAGGAATTTCTTAAGTGTTAAAATGGGGATGGGAGGTTTCCGAAATTTCTAGGAATCAAATCGACTGCAGAGATTTCTGGAATCAATATCAAGGTCGATGCATTTTCCAGACGGAGCGACTTACGTTCTAGAATACTCGGATGAACGTTAGCCCTCTTCCGACGAAATTGCGTCGCGCGCCTACGTATCTCCTACGAGTAATTTGACACCTCGGAGGATGAGGAACTGCATTCTCGACGCGCCACTCTACGAGATAACGTTCGGTATTGCGTATTTGAACAACCGATACATAGATTTTTCTAGAATGACTTTGAACTCGCCACTGCGCTTGCGAGAACCATTCCGACTTGCATGAACCTGCACGAGGCCTCCAAGTTTTTCCTGGAATTGTTTTGCATCGGTTCGAGCGATAAGACACCTAGCCGAATTGCGCACTTTGAGCTCGAGCTCTATATCAAAAAGTTTCCGAACCACATTCGGAAGTGCACAAAGGATCGCTTTTCTTCTGCGAGTAATTCGATACTCTGAATAACAAGATCAAAACAGTATCCGGCTGCTGCCTGAGGTCTGCATGGGGAGTCATCGAAAACTTCGGGACGGGAGCTGCCGTTCGAAACCTGCACGGAGGCTTCCTGGAATCAAATGGCTGACGAGACGCGACAAATTTCCTGGAATCGATGCTGCTGCATCCTCGATGAGCAATTCTGCGAGATAACGTTCAAGGTCAAATCGGCTGAAGGCTGCCGTCTGAAATCTTCACGGATTGGGCAGGGAGGAAGGGGGTTCATCGAAGCTTCTTGAAGGCTCCCCGGAGTGGGGGCGAGCGCAACATTCCCGGAAGGTGACGCAAGACTCCCGGAATCGAACGAAAATTCTTGGAATCGAGGGATCTTGACGTCACTTCCGGAAATTGGGGACCAGACGTTGCCAACTTAGCACGGACACCCATCTTCAAAGGTTCTAGAGTGTCGGTATATGTCGGTTACAGAAATCCTGGTCCAGAATATCCACAGTTATACTACTAACCTCGACCCAAACAAAGAAAAATTCCAATCTCGATCTACTGAGGGAACTTTCGCCGGATACTCAGAAGAATCCAAGGCCTATCACGTTTGGATGAATGTTGGAAAAAAGGTAGTCATCACAAGAGATATGAAATTTTTTAACGTTTTCACTTATCAAAAGGAATACGATGATGGGAGTCACTTCAAGTGTAAGCGAGATCTTATAGAATTCGACACAAAAAGTTTAAAAATGAATAATGGAAGACGACAAGAGAAAAATGAAAATTCTAAATTAAGATCATCATTGGATGATTCTAATTATCCTCCAGAAACCAATCATGAATTCGTCCAAGACAATGAGAACCTGATCGTTTCCAGTAATCATAGTACGTCAAGCGGCGACAAACGAATCGAAGAAATAGTTCATCGGAACAAACTTTCAAGTGATACCTTGTTTAAAAAAGAGTCCGGGGAGACGAAGGATCGTCAAATTCGAAGGACGAGATTGTCCGAGAAAAAAATATAACATGATACCGACTACAAATGTAGAGGAACGCGATTACGATTCCGAAGAACAACACGTTGACCAAGCAAACTTGGCAGAAATTCCAGTAAAACTACGCAAAGGAAATAAAGTCTGTCGATTGACAAAAGCGCTGTATGGACTCAAGCAAGTTGGCCAACAGTGGTATAATAAATTAGACAATAGTCTACAAGCCTTGGGGCTGAAGCCAACCGCTAGAGACGCCTGCGTATATCAAGCTCAGCGAGGAGAAGGCTCTATCCTACTTGCCATAAACGTTGATAATGTTATCATTGCATGGAAAAACGAGAAATGGATTACGGAATTAAAGGAAGAATTGGGGCGTGAATTCGAGTCTAGAGATTTGGAAATAGTACAGTACTATTTCGGGATCCAGGTACAAATAAACGACAGAGCGATCATCCTGTCCCAAGAAGGTTATGTCAAGGACATTCTGAAACGATTTGGGATGACTGACTGCAACGCAATCTCTACTTCTCAAGACCCCAATGTAACGCTCACTACAGATAATGAATCAGATCAAAATATGGACGACGTTCCGTATAGAGAATTAATAGGAGCATTAATGTATTTATCAGTTGCAACTCGACTTCACATTGGGAGTCTGCAACCCATACGTGGCGCGTCCCCGAGTGGTGGATAGGGGAACGCCCGCTAGATATAGCGGGCAGGGCGCATATATACCCCGTGGATCAAACAGACTAGGGGTCGGCAAACCCCGATATAAAACCATGATCATTGCCTGCTGCAGCCCACTGGGAGTGCCCTAAACTACGGCATCCCTTTTCGCTGACGTGCCAGAGGGGCTGATGTGAGCCTGCTCTACCGAGGTGTAAGCTGTAGCGGGTACACCGGAGCCAGCTCCTTTGGGACCTTGATCGGGTAATGTGCATTGGACGCGGAGATCGGAATCTGCATTGCCTCGGACGAGTCCGGTCCGTCCGCTTATTCCGGGACTGGATAAACGATAGTTGGCCCTCGGGGAACTAGGGTAGGATTTATTTCCGAGGGTACACCCGCTCCTAACTTATTCGGCCCGCCCCTTTGCACACGTTGCGCTGGACTCTTGTTGCTATGGTGAATAGTTCAAACAAAGGAACTAACAGTGACGGAGGAATTGCGGCGTTGGCCAGAAATAGGTCCGTGGAGAACGACGAAGTTGTTGACCCTTTCAAGCCTAAAAGGAGGTGTACTAGAAGTCCAGGAAGAGGCAGGTGAATCGAAGACACACGGTATGGAATCCTTAACTTCAGTGTCGACGCCCGCTGGGTGTGCGCCCGGGAGGTCTCCAATATCGAGACCAAGCGATGCCAAAGATGGCGATTGCAGGATGGAGCCCATGCCTCAGGGATATATCGCAATAACGGAGGTGAACCCATGTCCGACAGTGAAAAATGTAAAATTACAACAGGTGGTAACGCCTCGGCAGAGATGTGATGAGCTGGATAAAGAAGAAGAAAATCTCTTTGACACCCTCAGAAACACAGTAAACCGTTTATACGAGTTCAGCAAGACCAGGAAGAATCTTGATAGTTTTATAAAATCAGGACTGGAGAAAGCATTAGATGACACTCTGTTGTTGGAACACAATAGAAAGGCACGCAGGAAAGCTACAGCCAAGCTGTGAGCACAGGAGCCCATGCTTGGAGGGTCGAGTAAATTAACTACAGCCCGACGCAAATCTCAGGAGGAGGTGCAAACACCCAAGGCGGTAGCAAATAAGAAAAGGCCGACGAAGAACATCCCCAGCCCGATTAACGGAGAAGAGCCTCGGCCTAGGAAGAAGGCTCAAAAGGCAGAGAGACATGACTGGATAGAGGTCCAAGGAAGAGCACGCAAGAAGAGCAAGGCAGGAATGAATAGTGATGAAACATCTACGCAGAAAATAGATGGACCTAAAACGAGTGGGCAAGGCATTGGAAAAAAGGCGATAAGGGTACGTCGGCCTGAAGCGGTCTTGATCAAACCGGCCGAAGGCAAGAAGTATGCGGATGTCTTTAAAGGCATCCGTAGCAAGATGAAACCGGAGGAGATGGGTGTGCGAGTGAAGTCTATCCATGAAACAAGGACAGGAGATGTCCTTGTTGAGCTCGGTTCATTCGCTGACGTTAAAGGTAAATTTGGGGAAGCTCTGAGGGCGGCCATTGGCGCAGATGGTGAAGTGCGCCAGCTTGCTCCAAAGAGTCAGATTGACATAAGAGATCTGGACGCAGTTACAGACGACGCCGAGGTTAGGGCTGCCTTGGTATCCTTCTTTGGTGAGGAGAAAGGTAGTGGATTTGAAATAAACTTATCAGGAGCGAGCCGTTGGGGTACACTTATGGCGTCCGTGGGGATGGATGAACGCATGGCTCTGCACCTGGATAAGGCCGGCCATATCAAGTGTGTGACATACATGGAGATTAGAAGAAAGAAAACGTAATGGCCCTTTTTATCCAAGGCAACCTGCAACGGAGCATCACCTCTCAAGACCGCTCACCCCCGTGGCGTCCGAGCATGGAGCGAACCTGCTCTTTATCTGCGAACAGTATCGCGATGCGCCCGGACGTGGATGGTACTCAGACAGATCAAGCACTGCAGGAATTTGGATCAGAGATGCAGCGAAATTCCCGATAAGCTACTCGAGCCAAGAGAACGGCTTTTTATGGGTCAAGTGCGGCAATGTCACGTATATGAGCGTATATCTGTCTCCCAACGAGGGAATTTCCGTGTTCCGCAATAAACTGTACTCTTTGGAGGACGTGATCAGCGAAATCGAGGGGGAAGTGGTCATTTCGGGCGATTTTAACGCAAAGGCACCCGAGTGGGCATGGAGGAGCCTTGCACCAGAGAAACTGCTGTGGTTGGGATGGCAGCCAGACTGGACTTGATCATTCTTAACAAAGGTAACCAGGCAACCTTTAGACGCAGCGGGAATGGGGGCACGATAATTGACATCACCCTTACATCACAGGGTATGGCGCTTAAAACAACAGGATGGAAGGTGCTGAAGGAGTTCACGGGAAGTGACCACCAGTACATCGAGTTTCGGGTCGGAGCGAAGCCTGGTGGGCACGATGTAATTAAGAACCGAGCGGATCCGCAAGGCTGGAACGTTCGATCCGCTCAATCGCCAAAGCATGCAATGCATCCATGCCAAGGCGGGTCAGCAACGTACGTAGACCACCGGTATATTGGTGATCCGAAAAGGTTGCTGAGCTTCGTAAGAAGGCCTTGTATCTGAGAAGAAGAGCCCAGCGCATCCAAGGAAGAGGAGACGCAAGATCTGCAGCGGAACTCTACTGGGCCGCCAAGAAAGACTTGGTGAAAAAAATTAAAGCGAGCAAGAAGCAATGCTAGAAGGACCTCTGCGACGAGGTCGATGGAGATCTCTAGGGGCGCTGTCACGCGTCGTTTCAGAACGCAGGCACCCGCTGAACCGCGCGAACTTGAGGCCATGAAGCGGATCGTGGATGCCCTCTTCCCAAATCATCCGAAGAGAGACTACGCGGAAAACCTGGCAAATGGTGAAATACCCCTATTCAACGAGGAGGAACTTCTGACGGCGACTAACACCTTAGGTAATCGCAAGGCACTAGGCCCTGTCGGTATACCCTGCGAGGTACTAAAGACAACCGCAAAGGAGCGCCCATACCTGTTGCTAAACATGTACGATGCTTACCTCCTAGCGGGAGTCTTTGGGCGGAGGTGGAAGGTGCAGAGGCTGGTCCTTCTGGACAAGGGAAAGGGTGCGCCAATCACCCCGTCGTCCTTCAGGCCACTCTGTATCCTCGATAACGCCGGAATAGTCCTGGAGAAGCTGCTCAGAGCGAGACTTCGCACAGCAGTTGAAGAGGCCGGATGTCTATCTGAGAGCCAGCATGGGTTTAGAGTGAACCGTTCTACAGTTGGCACCATACGGTAGGTCATTGAGACGGCACAGAAGACATGGCGCGGGAGCTGCAGGTCTCGAAACTCGTGTATGCTAGTCACCCTAGATGTGAGAAACGCCCTTAACTCAGCGAGATGAGTGGACATCCTTGATGCACTGGAGCGTGGCTTCCGAGTCCCGGTGTACTTACGGAGGGTGATCAGCGATTATCTACGTAATCATGAGCTCGTATATGATACAACAGACGGTGAAAGACGAAGAAAAGTCGTACAAGGTTCGGCACTGGGGCCGGACCAGTGTAAGTAAGGGATGTGTGAGAGCGGGTGATGTGTGTGTGAGTGAAAGTATTGAAAGCAAGAGTAACAGAGAGTGTGTGTAGACTAAATAAATTGTTCTTCTATTTCATACCAAGATCTAGTGTCCGCGTAAATTAACCTAGCCCCAATCCAGCAACCGAGCCCGTAACGGGGCGGAGACGAGAGCGCACGCGAGAGCAGTATCCACAACGTTACGTCCTTTCCACGGGGTCGGAACGTAACACTAGCTGTGGCTGTTATTGTACCAATCGACTTATTGGCCAAGGAAAGGCAACGTGCCTACGATAGACGGGCACAGAACGACAGGAGGAAAGTGAGGGCCGAGAAAAGAACACGCACCCTCCACGAATGGGAGCAGCGATGGGCGAATGACAGTGAGGTGGCTAAGTCGACTCACACCCTCGTCCGAGACTTGAGCCCATGGTCCAGGAGGAAACATGGTGAAGTGAACTTTTACCTCACTCAATTCCTCACTGGACATGATGACTTTAACCGTTACCTTTACCGGAGGAGCAGGAAAACCAGCCCCATTTGCGACTACTGCCCAAAGAAGAGGACAGTGCATACTACACATTCTTCAGGTGCAATCGGTGGGCAGAATGGAGAACCGAACTACGAGGAAGCATTGATATGGAGCCAGCGCCAGAGAATATCGTGGCGATAATGCTGCAATCCGAACCAAATTGGGACGCTGTGGCGATCTTCACTGAGAAGGTACTCCGTACCAAGAAAAAGGAGGAGGAAGAGCGCATACGAGAATTGGTAAAACTCTAAGATCGCAATAAGATCAATAAGAAGGGTATACAACTAAGCTAAAGAGGAGAAGACCAACTGGAAAAAGAGACGAAAAGCCGGAGGACGGTGTTAAATGAGACGGTGACGTTAGTGTATTGGGCGGGGACCACGTCAGGTCAAATAATGAGTTCTTCTTTTGGTGCTTCTAGTTAAGATACCTAGCAATCGTTTTGTGGTTCCTTCTCATGTTTATATTAAAAGGACAATCCCGAACATATCGAAGTACTCACTATCCTGAGTCAAAATACCCCCCTCACCTGTTGTTTTTTGGTCGTGCTACGTACTGCCTTCCAAAAGGGTAGAAGGGGTGTACTTGGCGTCTAATCGAAATGGGAGTTAGTTTTTGGTCGTTGATGTGTTCAACTCGAGTTTTGTTTCATCTTTACGTGTGTGTGACCATCAACCCCCTGGCTGACATCCGGTTGCAGTACTACACCGAGGGTCCTACTACGACTTGCAGTGAAGGCAAGTGCTCTCATTTCACGGTCACTCTCGGAACTATCAACGGCGCATGCCTTACCGCTATTATCGCACATTACACGTGCTCTTCGCCGCATTGGGGTCAATAATCGCTCGTTCTCATCCTATTCCTATTCCTTGACCTGCTCTGATTCCATGAACCGATGGAATATTCTAAATACATGCAATTTTTCGTTGAGGATGGCATGGTATCACGCATTTCTTGCAATCCCTCTCATAGCGACGTGCAAGGTATCTATCACCTATTGACTTGCACGGTATCTAGAACAAGTAAAGCCTAGCACGATTGGGTCCTCCTCAACCCAACAATGACTCGCGGCGAGTCCGACAAGATCTGGGAGTGGCCATTTTCTCATTAATGTACTCAAGTATAACAAATACATTGTACCTCGTGGGGGTTCTTAACCGGTCATAGTGCCGATTTATTTTTGTCTATCGCCTGTCCCCCGCTTCCCAAATTTACATGTGTCAGTTTCTAATAGACGGCATTGACGCCCATGGCCCTAAAGTAATGCGGAGGCGGTTTCCAGGGCCATGGGTTGACGTAAAGGGAGGTGGTTTTAGTGGGTAGGGCCATTCGTGGAGGAATCCCACACTATCGACCTCACGGTATGCGTGAAGCATTCCCACCTCCCTAATAAAAAAAAAAAAAAAAAAAAAAAGAAACCGTGGCACCTCGATCGGATATAACTCATGCCGTAAGTATGGGAAGAAACAGAGAACTATTCCCTGTCGTCAACGGAAGCGGAATATATGGGAATTTCTGACGCAACGAAGGAAGCTATTCACTTACGGAATTTTCTCATAGAAGTCGGTTACGAAAATTTAGCACAGATTGCCTTTCACTGCGATAACCAAAAGAGCTATTCAACTATAAAAAAAATCCAGTACATCACGCAAGAACGAAACATATCGATGTACATCATTTTATTCGGGAAGCACTGAAATCAAAACTTCTGAAGCTTTCATATATTCCAACGGAAATGATGCCAGCTGATGCTTTGACCTAGCCCTGATACCTAACCTAACCTAACCTAACCTAACCTAAGGCATTAACCAAAATTAAGCTACTGAAATGCATGGACATTTTAAGGCTGAAGAATCCGATTTAGTTAGTCTCGACATGACCGTCCTTGTCTTGAGGGGAAGTGTCGAAAAAAAAAACATTCCAAGGATGTCAAGATCACCAGCGTTGCATCTACACCGTTTTATTAATCGCTGTGATTTTTTTGTGTATTTTTCGTCACTAACGATCTTCTATCGAAACGTGCAATACGCATGAATAAACGTTGTCGTTACTAAAATATATTATCGGGTTCTTTTTTCATCGGTGTCTACAAGAATCTGCGTTCACAAGATCTCTTGTATCCTAAGAGTTTTTAAGATCAATGAAACCGATTTTTGACTTAAAATTTTTTAATTCACAATGCTAGATATTGTCAAAATGCAATTTTTCAATTGTTATGGCAGGTGGTAACTACCCTTAAACGCATTCTATTACGGTTTTGTGGAAGTATGTAATTTTTGCCAACAGAAGTCAATAAAAATGCCTCATCACCCACAGATACGGTATTTGGGTCTCATTACTCATTGTAACAATACCTTCATATCAAAGAACTGTGGTAAGCGGATGAAAATTACGACCCAAAAATGATAACTTCAGTTTTATACAGGGTATTCCGAAACTACCTGACCAACGGAGTATAGCGGTGTTTGGGAGGCATCACTGATCACAAAAATGATCTTCCTTTTGTCCGGAAGCTCTTGATTTTTAAATGGGAACAGGTCAAAGTTGACCAATCAGAGCGAGGCGTCAACAGAAACGTAGGCACGTACGAACTTTGAGTTTTCTTCCCTTGCTTTTGTTTCTCGGTGACTATGGGCAGACTGAAGCCAGACGAAGCCATGCCTATTAGATGCCACGCGTTGAGAACAGTCATACACTAACTAAAAACCAGGCTTTCATCCCTGGCCCGCTTAAGGCCTGCCGATCGCCCACGTCAGTGCCTCCGTCCGGCCGAGAAGCCGCCAACTATCCCTTACTAGTCAGGTGCAGAGTGTTTCGAGGGCCATGCCTCCAGGATCGCCGTTCGTCTCCGTTCGGCTGTTTCCGCCGCTACGCGTCGACGCTCGGGAGAGCTCGGGCTGCCTTCGTCAACGTTCGTCCCGTTCCGGTGCCGTCACGCCTCACCTGGGCCCGCTGGCCGAAGATCGCAAATCGATTATTCCCTGTCGTGCAAATTGTCCACGTATACCCGAATCCAGAGGGACTAATAGAGAGAGAGAGAGAGCGAGAGAGAGCGACAGCGAGAGAGAGAGAGCGAGAGAAAGAGAGAGAGAGAGAGAGCGCGCGAGAGAGAGAGAGCGAGCGAGAGAGAGAGAGAGCGAGCGAGAGAGAGAGAGACAGCGAGCGAGAGAGAGAGAGAGAGAGAGAGACAGCGAGAGAGAGAGAGAGAGACAGCGAGCGATAAAGAGAGAGAGAGACAGCGAGAGAGAGAGAGAGAGAGAGAGAGAGAGAGAGAGAGAGCGAGCGAGAGAGAGAGAGAGAGAGAGAGAGAGAGAGAG
>JARQTH010000057.1:15986-31006 GCA_030142595.1 Trachelus iudaicus
ATACTTTTTGTTGGAGGAACGCACAGCACTCCTGTACTTGGCGTAGTTTTTTACACGTAAGTGTTTTTTGGGGGATTCATTCTTCGTTAGCCGTCTTGACCGGTCGTGCTAAAGTAGTTGTCTCGCATTGGTATGGAAATGTAACGTATAGGTAAGTACTTTTGTCTAAAGCGCGAAATCTTTTCTATCTTGGCTTCCGTGCATTAGCACGGCTAGATCTGTTCGTTTATTCCTCCCGGTTTCGGCCTAGGAGATGTTGGCGTTTCGCCAGCCAGGAAAATATTCCGTATCTTCCGTTATTAAACTTTGTATTTTCGAACTGTATTATTCAGTTTAGACTAATACGTTTGTGACCCTGGAGAGCTGATGAGCGCATCCGTGTTCCACGCGTCTTGTAAGTTCTCGTATTGTCTTTCCGTTAATCTATGTTAGATATTTTCTGTTTTCGCGTTCTTTTGGACTTTCTGTATCTTCGGTAATAACTATTTATTAGCTCGCGAATATTGTTAGCGTGTCCTGTAGAGGACCTAGTCTCGCGTGATAGTTATTTTCCTTCTCGAAACTTGTTATATTGTTAATTTTATATTATTTGAAGTCCCAGAATAAAAGGGCCAATACGTTATGTTTTCTGTTACTGAATTTCATGGGTTCTCAATCTGATTTCTTCTAACTATCTTTTCCTTTCTCTCTCCCTTTCTTTAACATCAGCGTCGACCCAGCCCCTCTGCCATACCTTTCCGTTAGTTCCTGCTAGTCGGACCTCTTTTCAGATTTTCCGGGGAGTTTCTTTAGGTCTCATGACACAACGATGTGTCTGGCGCCCATCCGGTATTTCACTGAGTTTAGTTTATTTCATCATGCGTGGTCCCGGGAAATTCGGAAAGAGTATCCAGTCATTTGTGAGCGAAAGATCGTGTAGCGTCTTAGAGTATCTAGCTTTCAATCTATTTTCTCGTTAAAATCTTTCGTCACACTATATATTTTATTCAAGCAAAATTCATAAAAACTTATATAACATATATGAAATTATGTTGATGGAGCATGGAAGTATTTTTCTCGTAAATATTAGATATCAATTTGAAAATTAATCAACGTGAAAAATATAGGGATAGAATATTTGTGTATCATCTTCTTTAAACTTTCACTAGGTTTTACAGACTTATAATGTACGCGAAAATTCTTTTATGCGTGCCTTCATTTTAATTAAGTGATGTATATACTTTTTTTTTGTACCATGTACGTCCTACAAGTATTGCGTGTCCATACAAACATTTGCTTTTTGAAATATCGTGTCAAGGTATTATATAAATCAAATTAAGTAATTTCAATATAAAAAAAAGTAAGTCCATTATAGGGGATCGAACTAGCGGTTCTTTCATTATTAAATTGATTCGCTGTCATTGTGCTACTATAGTATAAACTAGTGGTAAGTGAATTAGAACTAAATTTAAACTCAATTACAGGGGGCAGCACCTCTCTACAACTTCGAAATGCGAACCATTTAAATTGAGAGTTCTGTCGCAGTGGCGTTGTTGCATGTAGTGGCATCATGTGTGGCATCATGTTAGCTTCGAATGTGACGTCATTGCACCAGCGCGAAGCGGACCAAAATACAAAACGAGGGAAGAAAACTCAGACTTCGCAGGTGCCTACTATTTCTGTTGATGCTTAGCTGTGATTGGTCAACTTTGACCTGCTCTCATTTAAAAACTAAGAGCTTCCGGACAAAGCGAAGGTCATTTTCGCAATCAGTGAAGCCTCCAGAACACCGCCATATACACCAGGTCAGCAGTTTCGGAACACCCTGTATAGCGAAGTAGGTGGATGCTGTATACTGAACTTGCTCGTATTCTGCAAAAAAAGGAGTTCGTATGTTCTAGATTCCACAAAAGTTCTCGTAAAAAGGAAAGCGTGTTTAGAACGAATGAATATTATTTTATGTCAATATTCGTTAATAAATAATGATGCAGTAAATATGAAAATATTCATTGTCATTAATTTCTTCCATTAATTGGTGATAAAGTTATTTGCGCCTTTTTTTCAATTCGATTTCCGGTTAGCCCCAAACAGACTGCACCAATCTTCCAGACTCATACTCGAGGGACTCTAATGGCGGCCATGTTATGTCGCGGCCTAGTGATAAATAATCTCACTAGAATTGAGCGGCGAGTTCAAATGAGGGATTAAAGTGGAATCACGATTTCTGTCTCCAAATCAGAATTCAATGCTTCCATTTTCTCAGTCTGTCATTAACGCATAAATAAGGTATATTCTAAACAATTCGGGGAAAGCTTTCTAGCCCCTACACGTGCATAAACATATGGGCTACAAAGAATGTAGGCATGGGCCATTGTTTATTGCTATCCCAACCGAGTAAGTTTCTCAGGAACTCTCACTGCTGGCAATAAATCGAGTCACTTGAGAGGATCGATGGGTTAACGAATGTTCGGTTAAGAGATGACAATGTCCATGTGCTTCCTCAAAATAAACTAAGGATAGGGTGTACATGAGCCCTTTGTGCGTAAGACAAGGCCCTCGATCTTGGGCCCGGACAGCAAGGCGCCACACGCTGGCTCTCCACAAAGGGTAGTACGTATGAACGTGTATGAGTGCGGATGCATGCATGAGAAGTATGATTATACCCCTTGGGCTCGAGAAAGTTAGTTCGATTTCTGGTCTTGAAGCGTGTACTTCGAGTCTGTATCGTAGAGTCAATTAGATAGAATCCAGTTAAGATAGATTGATTTAGACTAAATTACGTTATAATTAATGCAAATAAAGTTAGTTGTAGTGCTCTCCAACAGCACCTGCATTTTTATTTCTAAAGCCTTTATACAGTTAAAACCCATCACATCATCGCACCAGAAATCAACTTATATACAGAGGATTGAACACCGTTGGAGTGCTCATCAGAGCTTTGGTGGCCAACGAACCCACCTCACCAGTTTCACGCAGTCGAATCTGCTGCGGAAACGATAGTGGCGACGATCAGGACGTCATAGCCAAGCCTTATCGCTTTCTAATCAGTAACGTAATTAGATATTTGAGGACACCGGACATAATAAGTTTTTGCATGATGATGTTATAATTAAATTCTAAATATTCATATTGTTTTCTAGATTTCATAAAATCGCTGTCTCATTTAATAGTACATTCTATTTATTGTTATTTTTATATATATTTTGATATATCTTAGGCATTTGGAAACTAAGCTTTTTATATAATTTTCGGAAAGTGAATCGTGGAAAAGGGTAACAATATAGAAGAATTTATATGCATAATGTATTGTTGGCATATCGCAATATATTTTGGTTATAAAATTAATCATTAATTGTTTAACACAATTTTACATTACAATATTCCATCTTACAAGATAATATAAGCACTACAGTAAATTACAAAAACATGTTACATTCTACTATGCGTCTTACAACTTTTATTGGTTTCAGAATAAAACGATCTTCTTACTTTTCATAACCTAATTTAATCTAATTATTTAAATAATACATTATTACTGACCTATGGAATGAGAAATGTTGCGATTTGTTTGATCTTTTCTTGCAGATAAAACATGTATAAACCATACGGAAGACTATTTACAAGAACATTTTTATCGTCGTTCGACGTTGTCGAAGTAACGTATTGCAAACGCCATTATATCACGCCACGCAATTTATAAGCTAAGGGATTACCGTCTAACAGTACGTTCCTGAGATCCTCTGAGCAATAGAAAAGTAACCAATAGGAACATTAGAAAAGGAGAGCTATCAGCCACCACCTCACTCCCTCTTTGTCTATTCGAGCCGACACTGCATATGTTTCCACCGTGTCGGGTTGAAATAGAGTTAACCAATTAAAATTGAGATTTGAGCGGAACAAACTAACTTGATTGATTAACTCTATATTAACCCTTCATGGTGGAAACATATGCACTTTTTCAAGGAGCTTGAAGTACGGATCGCGTAGTCCATGGTATATGCCAATGGGTTACGACCTCGACCGCGGTCTTACATATAGGTCTTGCACCTCCCATGAAGGGAGTAGTCTTCTTAAAGAAACATCATTCATTTCGCGTCATGACCACAAGAGGCGTTGCGATCAAGCGACCCGTTGCTATTTCTCTCTCCCACAGCCAACCGTAGAGTAAGATACATAAGGGGTCACTCAATCTCAGCGACGCTTGTGGCGAAAAGTTAAAATGCACCCTGGTTCTTTAACACGACTGCCCCCACCACTGAAAATTGGGTGAGTTGCAAGACCTGTATGTAAGACTGTGGTTACGACTATCACTATCTTTGTCAAAGCGTGCTGTTGGTCAAATGTTTTTCGCTCAGGGAGGTATTTGGGGTAAAAGTTCCAGAGACATGAAATGACACGAGTGCCAGACCATTTTGTTTAAAAATAAATGATTTCTTATTGACCTATTTTATTTTATAACTTTTTACGTTTTCCATAATAAAGATTTAAAATTAAAAAATGTGTTCTTTTTATTCGTAAGACTTTTTTGTCTCGAATTTTTGGAAGTGCAGGGCTCTCAGAAATCTTTGCTCAGGGTTGGATAGAGAAGAACGCCAGTATGTCGTAACTGCTATCCATTTTTTTCTATCTAGCGGACACGTTTCTGGCTTCTATGCGCAGTCCATTCTCTATGTCGATGGTGAGTACACACAAAATACTTTCATTCTTCAGATATTCGACATATTTTCTTCATAAATACAATACAATCTCAAAAATATGGCACACTGGTTTAATTAATATATTAGTGAGTTCTCACAATTAAAGACTAAAATAAATATCAGAAGACTGAAAAATCGTGATTAAAATTAGTTTTACATTAGGGACTCAGTCACACTTGTCAAACGCGCGTTTGAGCGCAAGTCCTGACAAAGAAGTTATATTACATGGAAGCAAAGGGCCCATGTTAATATTTGATACAGAAAACGAAGTAAACATTTACGCCGGTAGGCGTCGCGGCGACCTATCGGTGTGCCACACACAATCACAGAGGTTCAACTACGCCCCTCACGATAGTCTCTCTCAAGCGTATGCCTACCGGGCTATAGTGCTGTTCCGCTTGCACTGATGGCCGACCAAGCATCTGGCGCTTTGGTAGGAGGTAGCACATTAAAATTAATTGTTATTAAGACACGGTTATTAAAGTACAAATTATACGGCGTATATTGTTGATGTGAAACGTCGAAGTCATCGTCATGTATTCATTTAATGTTTTGCAAATGTTTTTATAAAATTATATGCATTTTCTCAAATAAAAATATTCAACCACACATACATGCTTTAAAACAAAGATGAAGAATTCCATGCGAATTTTCATGTTTTCTTGTAGACTATACTATTTAAAATGTTCAAAAACTTTAATATACTGAATAGAAAGTTTTTTCCAGATACCGTGTATTAAATTTTATAAACGTGTTATCTGAAAACAAAAATCTTATTCAGTATCTGCATTTTAATAAAAAAAAAATAGTGCTGCAATAAATAAATAGTTTAGGGATTGAACTGAGATACCTTTCTTCGAACGGGAATGAGTACGTGCCTTAGACTGCTCGGCCGTCACTACTGTAATAGGATATAGTGGGAAACTAATACAAAAATTATGAATCGACTTGATTCCAACAACAACGACTGTACGGTTACAATGGATTTTTAATTCATTCTGTGTGCGTCAATAAACTGTTGAAGCGATTTTGAAAATCGAGCATCATAACGCTAAGAACGTATTTATCCTCTGAAGTATATAAAGTACTAGGGCAACACGCGCGACGCCGCGCGCGGCTGGAGGTCTGTTTGTGCTGCAGTGCTCTGATAGCGAACATGTTATCACACTGTGCATACAATTGTATCACAAAATGAAATGATTATGATCTCCTTATCAAAACATCTGTCGACCAGCTAGTACCCATCCATATTTCTTCAAAAACAACCAATCACAACCACTTTTCCCAAAACAATATTTTGATTGGTGGATATTGCTAAATCTAATACTGTGAATGATTATGATATGCGTTATTATGGCAATATATCTTTGCACTGTAAAATTAGGCATTAAAAATCCTTATTATTACCCCCTTGGGTATATTCTAATTATTCAAATCACGTATTAAACAAACCAAAATCAAAGAGCATTGGAGTTTCGAGTCGTCGTAATTTTACCTAGTCTTTTACGAAAAGATCATAGAACCCCTTGTACATCATTGGTTAATTCCATTCAACTCCTATACGTGACTGATTAACTCTATTTAAACTCTGTACGGTGGAAACTAAGCCATTGTGTCATACTGTGAAGTTAAGGTGGGTAATAAAACTATTAACTTTATTGGGTCTATTGTTATATCATCTTATATACAGGGTGTTCCGAAACTGTCTGGCCAACGGGGTATGGCGGTGTTCGGGAAGCATCACTGATCACGAAAATCACCTTCCTTTTGTCCGGAACCTCTTAGTTTTAAAATTAGTCAAAGTTAATTAAATTAGCAAAGTTAACCAATCATAGCGAGGCGTCAACAGAATCGTAGGCACCTACGAACTCCGAGTTTTCTTCCCCCGCTTTTGTTTCTCGGCGGCTATGGGCAGATTGAATATCCTATGATAATGTAAGAAATATTAAGATCTGTCGCAGTAGGTAAATCTGAAATCTGTCACCTATAAGTTGTATGTAACTTGGCGTGGACGATAAAAGCGTACCGGAAAAAGTACTGGAAAAAGTCTCGGAAAGAGTATCGAAGAAATCAAGGGCCTTTGATATGATCGAAGGGCATTCGTACCTCGAGGACGAGGCAAAGCGCTCCTTCCAAATCTAGTAAAATATACAGGATAATGTAGGTATACAGAAGGAAGAGCGGGAGAGCGTACGGGAAAAATTACCGGAAAAAGTACGGGAAATAGTCGCAGAGAATGTACCGCAAAAAGTTCAGGAAAAAATTCCGGAGAAATTAAGGGCGAGGAATGAAAAATTAAGGCCCAAAATTAATCTGAATATCGTATTATTTGTGCGTTAGGGAATAGAACGATGGAGATCATTCACAGAACATCGATTCAAGCCACGATCATTGTAGGGAAAGATCAATCTCAGATCAGCTTTGGATCTATGCAGCAGACTGAGTTTATCCTTCGTGAAGGCGGGAACTTTAGTGATACGCGAGAAAAAGCATAATTAGAAATGAATCCAGGCCAGATCCCATCACCTCAAGGGCCGACCATGTTACGAATTTGCTGTTTCTGATTTTGTTGTTTGATTTTTGCTATGTCCCATGCTTACCGAATCTCGAGAAGAACCAGCGAGGGATCATCGGCGTGGAAGAAACGAGGATGACAGGCTGCATGACGTCAGAGCGCCAGATGGGCCTTAGCTGCGCGCGCCGTCGCTCACCGCACCAATCACCTCGCGACTCGGATCAACTGAACGCACGATATCACCCGAGCTACATGAACTGGTCTACGCGTACATAGTAACTAGCAAGGAGCTATTACTCATCCCGCGTGACAGAGACCTGCGAACGACGGAGCACCCGCAACGCACCACAACTCGTGAAGCAGGCCCACCGCTATCGACGAAAGGAACGAAAACTCGCGACCTAGGAATCCGCGGACGCCTGGTGAACCTTTGCGAGTTCCTATGGGACAACGGAGCCCATCGCGGGACAGCCTTTAGTCACTGTTCCCGATTTGTATGAATTGTCGCGAAGACATACTTTTAATTGACGCGCGTGGTGCCATATTAGGGATTTCTGATTGGGGTCGAAGGACCAATCAGAAGTGATTGCGAATAAGGGAGAGGATGATCGTTTCCGGTGTTGCCGATTACGAACGAAAGGAAAGGCTAAGTTCTTCTTCTTGCCTGGACTGTCGACGACGCGAGTCGTGCTTTGGAGCCGTTTCGGTTTTTTGGGGTTAAAGTCTGAGGAGGATCAGGACGTTGTCCGAGGCCGCGTTAACAGGCTAGTTTCTCCAGAACGAAGAGACGTAGAGATTTCGGTAAGCAATTTGTTACTTTGTGAGCGACGAAATCTCGTAATACCCCGCGTTTTGTACGTTCTTGGATGGTACCATGGGCACGTGAGCGAAACTCCCACCTGTAGAATCGCATTCGTTTAGGGTACAAGAATCCAACGACCGGCAAGGGACTGTATTCGCGTAAATGTGTGCCCCTCGTGGACATATTTATTGCGCGTTTTGTGAACTGATTTGGGTATGACTGCGTTTGAGTAATTTGGTTCTCCAATGGTTGAGTGTTTGATCTCCAAAATACATTGTATCGCGTTCGAGTTCGGGACGTGTTGCCGAGAGACACGAACGATCCTTGAGATCGTGTTGCCGAAGTGTCGCGATTGGATCGTGTTATACTGTAGAATCGACTCATGTAATGAGATTGTATGTCGTTGAAACGTATGTCGAATTGTCCGGAAGTATTTAGTGAATTTTGAAAGGTCGAAATTGCAGCGAATTGTTCGAAAGTATTTATTGGATTTGACAATGTGAAATTTGTATCGAATTATACGACTGTATTTATTGATGTGTAAGAAGTTGACTGCGCGGAATAGATCGCGAACCTTGTCCGTAGGAATTGTTAGAACACGAGTTAAGATTGACAATATCCTCATTGTTGGCGTTTTAGACCCTCACAACGTGTTGTGAATTACTTTGTTGTTTTAGTCGCGATCTTATTTGGTCTGCTATTTATTTTTCGGAATTGTTGAATTTAAAATTGTTGTACACGCGTGGTCGTGTTAGAACTTGACGCACGAAATAAAGATCGATTTTGTTATTGTTGACACAAAAAGCCGAGGTATTATTTCTTTTGGTGCTGTCCTTAATTTCGAAGATCCCCGACGCCTGCGCGTAGCTGAGTTAGCCAAGAAAGGCCAAAACG
Source organism: Trachelus iudaicus (assembly GCA_030142595.1). Taxonomy (NCBI): domain Eukaryota; kingdom Metazoa; phylum Arthropoda; class Insecta; order Hymenoptera; family Cephidae; genus Trachelus; species Trachelus iudaicus. The sequence continues at coordinate 24,874 of JARQTH010000057.1, forward strand.
AACGAATCGTTATCGTCTTACCTGTCTATGCGTCACGAAACTTTGGCTGCCCCTGCTGACGTGTCCCTGCTACCTGACAACGGGATCCGAGTCCTGACTAGCTACAAGCGAGTCCACTTCTGCCGAGAGGAATCCTCAAAATACCCGGGTGAAGGGTCACCTTGTTTCCCGTCCTAGGGGATCCTTGTGCCCTATGGGCACGATAAGGCTTTCCCCAAAGACGTGGAGCGAGGCCCCGGTCAGGAATCTGTAAGGCACGGGAAGCTGTCATTCGGTGGAACATCAGAATACAGAATGCGGAACAGAAGAAAAGGCCCACTTACCTGCCTGGGCAAACTCTTGTTATTTACGGAGACTCCAAGTAATCTAACATCACTCCAGAGAACATCAGGGGAACATCAAATACACTGGGGCGACAAATAAACTTTCAAAACATCGCGACGACAACAGCCGGTCAGTGACATGACAGCGCGGAAGACACCAGTACTGCCCTATGACGGAGCGCTGGTGAACTACTACTGTCCAGAGGGCTGCGCAGAGGATGCGCACACATTCGCTCTAACGTTATGCTACCTGATAGGATTAATAATCCTAGATCCTGGCGATCTAGTATCAATAAACATTTAGGATTGGCGAAAGTAAACGCGATGGGTAATTGACCAATTATAATCGGCAATTTAAGGGTCGGGTGGGAGAATAGCACCCCGGGTGCCGCGACAAGAATCGGAATCGTTTTCTTTCGTCGTGGACCTTTCTGCCAGATGGACGTTTTTTCATCCCTCCGGAACTGTACTATCGGAAGCTTCCTTTGTGTGGATTATCTTTCGTTCTATTATTTGGTAAGCAGTATTGCTTGTAACCGGGTACGAAACTCTTCACGCTGTCTACGTGATAATATTATTACACGCTACCTAGTAGCGAGAGATTTGCTAACTGCGGCCTAAGGGCCTAAACAAGCGTCCATCGAAGAGCTTCGTTGCCGGAGTAATAATTTAGATATGCTAGTTCGTGAGTGAAGTGCTAACTTGTGCTAATGGTGGTTTCCCCGATTACGGCCACGGCGAAGAGCCACTTGTACGGATACTTCCGTCAGTGTAACGTATCTTTTTCTTTAGTTAATCGGATCGCGTGTGTAAGATTTTCTCGTACGGATTAATAAGAACGGCTACCTGGGATAGCATTAATCCCGCCGCGACTACCTGAGTCTTCGGGACTCACGAAATTCGTGAGAATAGGAGTCGGTCGGCAAGTCATTACCCGCTACCTGGAATAGCATTGGCTCCCTTAGTAATAGGAGTCAATCCGAGTGTCGACCACGCGGTCTCGAATCGAATTTATCATTGTGATTTTCCGTGTTTTTCTCTGTTATCTTCTGTTATCGTGCTTTTACCTCTTGACGACCTATTGACTTCGTCTATTTTAATTATTGCTTTTATTGTATCGCCTCCATTATCTGATTTGTCTGTGTTACCTGGAATGCGAAAGGGGACTAGAAAAGTGTAATAATGTAATCGGAGGATTGGCCGTAATTCGTACGTACGTTACACCCCATCTGCTCGCAGGCCGTGAGTACGTCTCTGTAGAATTCCTTTTCGGTGCGTACGTACTCTTTCTGCTGCCTGTATCTGGGCTCGCGTATCATATATTACGCTCGTTACCTGTGAGGGCTATCGGCTACCTTTCGGCCCTTTACCAACATCGGTAATTATTAAGTAATACCGCTACTGTCTCTGGTAACCTTTCGTATCATTGTCGGGTTTTAATTCTTTGTTATGATTTAATTGCCGTGCAATAAATTGTTAAATTTTTGGTTACGTAAAACTGGCTTACGGCTCTTACTTCGTAATCATCCCGCCCCTCTTCTATACCTAACGGGGCTGAGCTAGTCGGATTCCCGCGACACATCGGTCCTAGTATCGTCGAATTTTGGTTTCTTAGCGTTATCTTGGTGCATCTCATTATTGTTTCCTCGTGGCATGACTGGATGCTTAGCGCACACCGGCATATCTCTCAGGTTTGTGTGTCGCTCAGGGATTCGAAGATATTGGGTCGAGCGAGCGAAGGTACTCTCTGTTTCTGGATGTAGTTATCTTTATCCAATCTTAGGAGATCTGGGAACAGGTGTTACAATACATATACATTGATATAACTGATATTGTTATAATATATAATTGATATTTGTTATACAGGGTGTTCCAAAATTAACGCACACGGTTTGCATGGCATTGTGCGTGGTGACCTCCCGAGTAATGAACCACTTTCCTTATTGTCGTACAATGTTTATTTTCGGAGATAAAAGCGTTTAAAGCCGACCAATCGCAGAGCAGCTTTAAAGGCGTCGTGACGCTGTGAACAATGTGAAACTTTATTCAACTTCACTTCAATACGGTCAGTCAAGTGACAATCGCCTGTGAATGCGCTTGGTGTACGCACAGAAGCAAGCGTCAAAAAAGTTACTGTTAAGGCTCCTAAGCGAGCACGTGTGATGTGTCATAACAGTGTCTCGATTTATCTTGTTATTCGTATTAATGTTATAGAAAAATCAGAATTCGACACATCACACGTTTTCCACATTTCTCGGCAGCGCAGCCTCAGCGCACTGAAAATGGTAGAGGGGAACATGGGGGCGACAAGAGAGAATTTCGGACTCAGCGGATAGACGCGAGAAATGACTAGACAGCGAGTAGGGTACCGTTTCGTTTATAACCATTAAATAAACGGAGGATTTTACAATACAAATCCCGTCGCGTACAGTGTGTTCCAACGGCGGCTCACAACTATTCCGAATCGTGGTGGCTAGCCTGCCCAAGACCTATCCCTATCTCGGTGTGCCTACCCAATACGCGAATCCCCTCGCGCGCCGATTCGAGGTCCTAACAGGTCTCGTTGGAGACGGGCTCTCTCTTCCCCGGGAGCGTGCTCCCCGACGTCGGTAGCCATTCGAGGCATTCGTGTGACCGCACCGCTCCCGCTCGGCTATCTTCGCACGCGTATTCTCTAAATAAGACCGCTCTCGCGATACTTACCGAAAACTGGCTGTCCCACCAATCCCTTAATAAAATCCAAATAGTGCTGGCCGTGTCCCTTCCACCTACTTCCATGGTGCCGCGTCACGGTCCACGAGGGCGTCCACAGGGCACTCGGAATTTCACACACTCGGTCACGCACTGGCACTATACTATATCAAAGATAAATCTGGGAGCCATGGTTCTCTGCGGGATATCCCGATAATCGCAATGCGCGATTATCTCATAGATTCGCCATTGCACGAGCACGGAAGAAGTCATTTTTCTCGCGGCCCGCCGGACACCCGAGTCCTTATACACGGACTCCCCGCGACACATTCTCCTGTCTTCCTACTGCTCTTTATGGTAGGTCAAAATCAAAACGATCCTCCTCTCCGGTGCCCTCCCCGCAGACCCGTAAACCGTAGCCGGTCAAAGTTCCCGGGGTACCGGCAGTGCGTCCCGGCGGCTGGACACCCCTTCTTCTTCTTCTTTTATCAAGAGACTCGGTCGAGTCTCGCGTCAAGTACAGGCAACCTGCCGTACAGGGCACGGTCCGCCGAGACTCTTTACTCGAAGCATCTCTTGTACCTGTGTTTCGACTCAAATATTTTATGAACGGCTTTATGTGAGAAAAATTTATTGATACATGCACTATAGGAATCAAGGGTTCTGAATTGATTGCCGCCAAATTCAATACGATTAGTGTATGGAATCAAGACGTATTTACATGGCGAGCGAGATCATTTTATTTCAGGTCCGTCGTCGTCGTTTTCATTGTCGTCGTCATCTTCGCACGTCCATCTACTTTTTTACACAACAGATGGCGCTGCCTGATTTGCCTTCTTTACCTATATATATTCTGGACGGTGTTGGTAATTTACGAATACACAACACAATCAAATACACTTTATACGTGAAGCTACTGTTTACACCGAATTGCCGCTATTCCGTGACCATAAAGTAGACCCTCCTCGTACTCAAAATGCTGGTTTTCCTCCAATGCCTGCTGTCTTCGAGCCTGTCGAGTCTCTTTGGTGCCCTCGAGACTGTGGCGATTCTGCCTCTGCAAGCGCGTCTTGTCGTATTCCTTCGCGAAGTTTACAGAGCTATTCCCAATAGTTATTTCTAAGTTCTGCATAATTAGGAGGACCGCAGAATAACCCTCGTTACATGTGCTCTCTGCTAAAAACGCAACAATCTCAATAATTTGCAATCCGCAATGTAAATGTTTGGGAGCTAAGCACCAAACGGTGGTGTTGAAGCTCTCATTAGCATTCTGCGTATGCCCACCCAAACATCTTTGAAGGAGATCTGGCTTTGAAAGGTCTTTGTAAATCGGTCGCAAATGCTTTTGAACATCGGGATGCAGTGGCGGGGGATGATCGAAGTCCTCACCTGTGGTTTCAGCAACGCGCCATTTACACCAACTGTCTGCTCCTTTGGAACAATTTTTATGCCCCAGTTTTTCGTTATTTGAGCATAAGTGGTCATAAGTTGCCATAATGGCGTTTGTCATATCTTCGACGGAGTCAACATTTCTTCGGATAGCCAAACCGTAATAGATTGTCAATTTTTTTATGAGCGTGTCAGTGAGTTTTCCGTTCCCGCCTAGTTTTTTATTTTTCTTTACATTACGGAGCCGAGTGCTCATTCTTTTTTGGACGTGCCCAATGCACTCGCTCTTGACAACTTGTAAATCATCACCATACGGACTTTCACCCAAAATTGCTTTGTATGTTTTTGAATCCCCGTCTCCTATTTAATTTTCATATTTCACTCCAAATTTTTCTTCGGATGCCACGAACATGTGGATGTCCACCTCCATCTTACCCGCAGAATCTTCGTGATTTGCAGTGTATGTATCCTCATGTTCTGCATACCAGTCGAGATATTCTTGAGTGTGTTTTTATCTTTCCATTGTTTACAACCTTTGCAGTAGGAACTTTTAACCACTAAATCTATTACTTTGCCAGAATAATAGGCTATAAGAGTCGTTACGCCATACAGTGAAAAGGAGCCGCGTTTCTTCCACGAACCATCACCCGATACTTTCAGATCCGATGGAAGCATTTCGCGTTTCTCATTTTCTTTTTTTTCTTCTTCCACAGCTTTTTTTGCAGAAAATGTTAAACATTATTTTCTCTGAAGTATAAATATGTTTCAGACTATTCTCTTATGCACTTTGACTTAGACCGCTACCGAGATCCATCAAACCGGCAAATATCTTTATTCCTTGTAGACCGATGCCCAAAAGTCGCATGACAAACACAATGCGTCGATTTATTTAAAAACCACAGTTCATAGTAGGTCCAGAGTTGATGTCACTGCGACCACAACGGCACAAAACGACGAGCTTGAAACCGAATCCACGATTCGTGGTTTGTTCGAACTTGACAGTTTGTTTGCACTTACGACATAAAAGCATTTCCGAGAGAGCACCGAAAATAGCGAAAAATTCAATAATTCGGTAACAGTGCGCATTATTCTTATGAATATCTGTATAAGATGCACTGGACATTTTTTTTACACTGGAACTCTCTCCTCGTGATTTACCTACTTTATCAGTGAACTAATTACCTTTAAACTTACGTTTTGGCCGTCTAGTTCCACGCTTAAATTCTATTCTAGGTGTTTTCGGATACATTGTCCCAAAAAAAGACTTCTGCACCAACCGAAAACGCACAAAGGACGAGTGAGGTAATCTCCCGGCAGACAATGATTATATCTGTTCCGCAGTTCGGTCGGCCGGTATCTGGTCGCTCAGTTCTCCGGCCGTTGCATCGAAAGTATTCATAATATCGCTATAAAATTCTCACAGAATATTCTTAAGATGTTGAACTATCGATTCGTGGAATTAAAAAAAAAACATTTTTCTAAAAGTGTCTATGTATTTCCCCCCTTAAATACTTGGCCTCAATAATTTGATTTCAATCAAGAGACTCGGTCGAGTCTCGCGCCAAGCACAGGCAACCGGTTGTACAGTTGCGGCAGTTGATGGTCGGAAACCCCTCCAGCGCTTGTGTTTATCCCTTACCCCCACTCCTTTAACTAACCACACAAGTAGCGGATTGTAGGCGTGACTGTCAAAAGGTATGGATCCCCACTCTTGGGTGCTCCCTCGATCT
>JARQTH010000570.1:0-16821 GCA_030142595.1 Trachelus iudaicus
ACAAATGGTGCTCGTTTCCCGCATACAATTTGCGCGTGCGCGCTACAGTCTCTTTTAGTACAAATCCCGACTCATAGGCAGCGCCACAAGATAGCTTGGGTTTTTCGGGGCGCCATCTACCCGCCGGGATTGGAACCAGAATTTTACTATAGTATATGCTTGACATACCCCCACCACGTCCTCCGCACCTCTATACCTATCTACACTCAACGGTACGAAGTAATCTTTCACATGGTTTTTATTTTGCATATTACAGTCCTGAACCTTCTCCATCCAGAAACCCTTCGACCAATAGAAAAATGATAGAAAAGGACAGCACGGTCCTTACGATTTGCTCTCTCTTTCTATTCCCGATTACACTTCCTGTGGCTACAGTGAGCAGTCCAGTACTATATGTCGATAGTGGATACAAGGCTTCCTATTTGAGTGCTCATTCGGTTTAAAATCGTGGATCTCGAGGAACACACGAATTCATTCGACCAATCAAAAACGTGGAACTAGCTCGAGATTCTCGTTCATATGGCGCGCCGACGCGCTAAAACACGGCTCCAGATTCTCACGCGTAGTATTACTATCTATACTCGACCAATCAAAAACGTGGAACTGCTTTGAGGGTCCTCCGCTAAGGTGGCGCACCGAAACCAGAGCAAAAGTGAGATCACTAAAAACAGGCCCATTTGCAATCTCCCTACTCATCTCTGTCCATACTGTACGTCGATTAAAAAATGGCTCACCGCCAAAGTTTTTAATTAATTTAGTAAAATAATATAAAACACCAAAGTTTAAAAAGGCAAAATTGTGCGGCTAAGTTCACACAGACCTTACAGTGGCTTGCGTGTGTTTGCATAAATGTGCTGAAATTGTCATCTCATGAAATTTATAAACATAATTTTACTTCTGGCAAATTCACGAGAAAATATTACCAGACTGAACGAATTTCTTTGTATTCTCTACTCTTTTCTACTAACGGGAGAGTATCATTAGGAAATAATTTTATTTTGTCAAACAAATATTAAAATTTACCATGGTAAGTGAAATAACAAGTGAACCTTTATGATAACTATATTAGCAAAATCGTTTTGTTTGGTACCTAATTGTTTACATGAAGCGAAATTGGCCGTTGATAGACTGGATATACATCATTTTTGTATAGTTGCAACTTTATTTTTAAGTTAGCAGAAAAAATCCTTATTACTTAATTCTATAGCTCATATTAGATATTTACGATTATTGTTGCATTTCTTAAATTTTTAACTGTGCAGGGAAGACATTGTTCAAAAGTCATATTTAATTAATATATGTAGTTGAACAGAAGTTGTGTTTAATACATCTTAACCCTAAACTACACATGTGTGGACTCAAAGAATTCAACAATTTTATGTTTAGCCCTCTTGTCAAATTTGTCTCTATGTAAGTTTTTAATGAATTAACAAAAATCTATTAAATAATTAGTACCTGATGCAATGCCATTAAATTGGTTCAAACTAAAAGGAGAGTGGTGTAAAACTCTATATTTGAGCTTATTCTATTTGTTGTAATGACGTCACAATCCAGTTTCACAGATAGAAATCTCACAGACCTTGTCTTGTGAAGTATGTTTCTAAGGTCAGACCAGTGTAGTTAAGGGTTTAAGATAATTAGGATTTATTTTTTATCTTAGTACCTCTAGTTGATATCTTGTACAGCAGTTATTAAATATATAAGTATGTACAGCTAGGATCAATTTGTTGTTTCTATGATTTATCAAACACTATGACTTTTTTGTTAAGATACTGTGACTATATTATAAATGTCATTTCTTTATACAATACAAAAAGATAGAAGAATTTACACATAAATTTTTCTTATACCTTTCATTTTTTCTTTTTTAAGAGATTTAAGATTAAGCATATCTTGAATTATTTTTATTATTAGTTAATATAGTTGGTCTGCAAATTCAATGTCATTTCTTGACTGATCAAAAACAATAAAGTTTCTAACCAGCTACATGTGACTTTTCATAGAATTTTTCTTAAAATGAATTATATATTTTTTTTACATTTTCTTATATTTCTAGAATTTTATAGAAATCCATGTGTGATTTGTTAAAGATTGCATTGTTTGCGAACTCTTAAAGAAATATATTGACCTCATGGACCAACTATAGTTGTATACATTGAGTTTAAGTAAAATATTACAAAAAATTTCTCATTTATAGAACTGAAGCCTGTTTGAAATTTTAAGTGGATTTAAACAGATTTTAAAATATTTATATTATTATAGTACTAATTTTTTAATAAAAACCATAACAAATGTTACTTGCTGCAAATGCTATAAGAGTTATAGATATCTATGAATTTTGACGAGAGCAATAATATATATATGTAAAACTCTTCAGATCAGTTTTATGAGTTGTATAATTAAAAGTTCAGCTTCTCAGTAACAATAGTTTTTATTACAAACAATTTTGACCAACCAAAGGTGGTTTTTCAACTAGTATGGCTAATTTAGTGAAGCTGTAAAAGCTTCGTAGTATTAGGGGAACCTACAAGTAATATTGCTTTTCAAATTTTTCAATAATTGGAAAAGATAACATTACATGTGGATACCCCTAATACTTTGCAAACATTGTTTTATCCATGAATTTCTTATACAGGATGATGATGATCAGTACCAAGCTGGTTACGATGTTGGTTCCTTTCCAAAAGACTTTGGATATACTACATTTGATGGCGAAGGAGATGGACCTGCAGGTCCATTGGCTGGAGAACAAAAACCTAGAATACTTCTAATGGGACTTCGAAGGTTTTTTCCCTACTGAATCATGTTTGTCATATATACATATTAAGGTGTGCCGTTTCAAATCAACATTTTTTTATGTATCCAATCAGAAAACTGTTAGTTTAAGACTCCTATTAAAATTTAGCATTCTCCTTTGGTTAGGAATTTGTTTGTTTCCTGTTCTAAAAGTGGTTTGGGTGATAGCATTTAAAAAATGTTGATCTGAGATGATAAATCTTAATACATATACAAAATGAATATTTCATTAATGAAACATCCTTTAAGTTCATTTTATAATATTTTATTTTCATTCTTTTGACACGTTTCGTGCCAAACGAGTTTTTGTTACTTTCTACGTATGCGCGGCACGGAATGTGTTAAGAAATTGTATGAGGTTTCTCATTTACTATGATTATGATATTTACATAAATATCAAACAGTTTATTTTCTTATAGTAAATCCAAGAGTTCAATGTGTCTTTTTTTTTTTGGAATTAACAAGGAATGTAATGTTAGCAAATCATGTAGTTTCTCATAAAATAACGTAAATTTATGCTATAATAGAAAAATAAAGCGTATTTAGTACAAAACCATGCAAATGCATTCTTTGTAATAAACATTTTGTGCAGTGGCATGTGTGCCTTTCTAGCCACTTAATCGTTCTGGATCTATTAAAAAAACACATGCAATTCGTGGACTGAAAATGGAAATAAATCGATTTACTTTTTGTTCTCAGGAGTGGAAAATCATCAATACAGAAAGTTGTTTTTCATAAAATGTCCCCAAATGAAACTCTTTTCTTAGAAAGTACTAACAAAATTATTAAAGATGACATTAGTAATTCAAGTTTTGTACAATTTCAAATTTGGGATTTCCCGGGACAGATCGATTTTTTTGATCCAACATTTGACAGCGATATGATTTTTGGTGGTTGTGGAGCTTTGGTTTTTGTCATTGACGCTCAGGATGACTATATGGATGCTCTCAACAAGTTACATATGACTGTAACAAAAGCTTATAAAGTAAATCAAACTATTAAATTTGAAGTGTTTATACATAAAGTAGATGGTTTATCAGATGATTATAAGATGGAAACTCAGAGGGATATACATACAAGAGCAAATGACGACCTTGCTGATTCTGGTAAAGAATAATTAATATTTTTTGTTTTAATATTTAACAATAAATAAAGTCATGAAGTTTGAGGAAAGAGATCTTACAGATTTTAACATTTCATATTATCTTGTTTCAGTTGGTTCCTTTTTTTTAAGTAATAATTATTCTTATTTCGTTATAATTGGCTTTCGGGTTTGATCCATGTCAGGTATTTTCACTCGCAGACGTTAGGCAAACATTACAATTAATACGTGAAAGTCTGAAAACTGTTAATCTTACTATTGTTTTTTTTTTTTTCCTTTGATATTGGCATCTTATTTTGGGGTATTAGCCAAGGGTAATAACTATCTCATCCTACCGTACCTATCAAGAGTTTGACAGACTGCGCCATTATGGGTTATCAATTTGGATGTAGTTATTGGATGTAAGTCCCCCTCCCCCCTTTTTTTTATACGCCAGGGCTTGGTGAACGAAAATGTGTATCCAAATATTAAGTTTTAAAAATATTATCAAAACTGAATAGCAAGATAATTGCAACATTACTTTCAAATTTCATCTTGAAATGTTGGTTTATTGACTTTAATAGATATATTTTGTTCGGATAAATTATTATTGAAAGTAATACCGTTTTTGTCCCTATTTTGATCAATGTTTTGCACAGTCTACCTAAATTTATTTGTTTAATTCTTAAAAGAATGTAATATTTGACAAGCATTACAATAAATGAAAAATTAAATGTAGTAAAATTTGTATAGAATATTATCTAGTAAATGGTATATCTCAAATTTGTCTAATTCTTATAGGTTACGATCAAATACATTTGAGTTTTCATTTAACATCTATTTATGACCATAGTATATTTGAGGCATTCAGCAAAGTTGTACAGAAATTAATACCTCAGTTGCCTACACTAGAAAATCTGCTCAATATACTTATTTCAGTAAGTACTCAGTCCCACGCACATTTATGTATGTATTATTATGAATGTAAAAACGCAGATATGTTTTTATTTGCTATTCCAGAATTCAGCGATAGAAAAAGCATTTCTATTTGATGTCGTGTCGAAAATATATATAGCAACGGATAGTTCACCCGTTGACATGCAGAGTTATGAACTTTGTTGCGATATGATAGATGTCGTAATTGATGTCTCATGTATTTACGGGTAAGCGAAACATTGACTTTTTGCCTGAAACATTGCCTACTTTATATTTCTTTATAAGGTTTATCAATAAAATATTTCAATTTCTTGGCATGATCGCACATGATTGTATAATAGTACTTTGCGATACAAATGCCTAGAAGCGAATATTATGAGAAGGCTGTGAAGTGAGTCACACTCGCTGCACTCGTACAACAGAGAGCCCTCGCCGAACCGCATTCGTGTGACTCACTTCATAGCCTTCTCATAATGTTCGCTTTTACGCACTTGTATCGCAAAGTACTATTATGCAACGCCCATTGCAAAAAAGGGAGTAATGTATACATGGGCCGTATCATAAATTCTTGGCAAACAGCCGATTTTGTTCAAAGGACTCTGCACCATTCTTATGAGATACTAGTTTTTGACGCATTTAGCTGCTTCTATGAAATTTTATTGTTCATGAATTCTTTATCACAAGTTAACATTGCTACAACTTTGAACAATCGACAGTCTATGAGTTATAAAGAGTTAAATTTGTGATGTGTTTGTACAAAGCACCCATGGAATAACACGCTCTTAATATTTGCTGGATGGTACTGTCGTGCCGTGACAGGGCTTTTACACGATTATTTGAAATAAACTTATTGAGTTTATTTCATCACTGTTTGTTTAACAATGTTTGACAATAGAACTTAGTCCTGTCATCGGTATAGGTCTCTACTGAACTGGTCCTAACGAATAACCCCAACACCGGTATTTACGAAGTTGCGTGCTCTAGGTATTTGTGGTAATAGACTCTGCAGTCCATATATGGACATGAGTTCAATGCACGCTGGATGCCGGGTCAACTTTATAGGTCCCTCCACTTTATCATCATTGTAGAGAACTCGATATGAATATTTTCGATAACTATAGAGCGAAAGCTGTCAAGACATAACAGTACAAAGCAGAAAATATTATATTATGAATATTTGAAATGGCTGTTCAACTTCTACACCCTGATAATGTGTTAACAGTTTTGAACGTTCAAGTAGGATTCAAACGTTTCAATTACATTCTTTTCCGCCATGATTGTAGTATAAGCAGATTGCTACCCAGTTGCGCACAGATTCAGCTAGACAAAAATGAATCGCAAACCAAACCAGTGGTAGCGTTACTAATAGTTGTTTAAACCTATTTTGAGCTATACAGTTACGAAATGAGTGCTCATTATTTGGGCATTCAAATTTACCCTAACCTAATTTGATCTTACATTATAAATAATAATAAATAACTCGTATCTAATTCTATTTCGTCCATTTGAGTTTGTGTCGAATTCATAGTATAAAATAATATGTGTTCTATTCAGTCTTCGCCCAACCGAGTTGAACTCCGTTTACATTACAGCCATGCCGTAATGTAATTTAGACGTTTGATTTTTAATTAACATCCAAAGGTGGGAGCATACTATTAGGATAGAAGTTGAACAGTCACATTAACACTATCACGCCGGTGTAATTTTCTACACCCATAATACTCATGGGTTCCGGATGGAAGCCGCGTTTGTCTTCAGCTTCGTACCGCCGTTTCGCAAAGATTTCAGTCTGCATCATCAGGGCTAGAAGGCTCCGATACTGAAGCTCCCTGTTGTCAGGAAATCTTATTATACCTATGGTTGCTCATACAGATCAGTGCTTCAGCCGCATGAACAACCGTAGGTATATTAAGAGACTTCCTGACAACAGGGAGCTTCAGTTACGATTAATGTTGAAAATTGTCCAAATTTTTATTTGAATCCTTCTATAAGGTTCTCTAGTGGTTTTTGATATCGTTAAGCGCGATTTTAAAGTCAGGTTATCAAAAGTGTATTAAAAAACGACATTCTGACTTAGATGCGTCGAAATTAAAAGCAGACATTGGATTTATCTCCATGAATCTTTCCTTCGACGTTACACAGAGCTAATGGCGTGGAAGTAGAAAGTTATGTAGCTCCTTTTTTGTTTTATTTTTCTATTTTTGCTTCCTCAAGAAGCTTTGTTTTGGTGAAAAAAAAAATTTCAAGATTTTTATGTAAACGTGTTCAGAATGTTCCAAAACGTCGAAAAATCACATTTAGAAAAAAATGTCTGTCTGTAAAAAGTGTGTGTGTGTGTGTGTGTGTGTGTGTGTGTGTGTGTGTGTGTGCGTGCGTGCGTGCGTGCGTGCGTGTGTGTGTGCGTGCGTGCGTGTGCGTGCGTGCGTGCGTCCCCTTCTTCGGTTCACTTTTTAGCAAAATCTATGCAGTCCATGATTTTTTACGCCATTTTGAATTTTTTTAAAAATTGATGTCCGCGCTCTAACTGCCACATTTTTTTACATATCGAGCTAAAATTTGGCACAAAGTTGGACTATTATAAACTAAAGATTGGGATTGAATTTGGGCTAAATCGATGCAGTCCTTCAGTTTTTATGCTATTTTGGATTTTTTCAAAAATGTCTGAACGCGCTCTAATTGCCACATTTTTTGAGATATTGGGCTCAAATTTGGTACGAAGTTGGACTATTATGAATTAAAGATTGGGATTGAATCTGGGAAAAATCTATGCAGGCTTTCAGTTTCGACGCTATTTTGAAATTTTATTCATATTTTATTATATTGAAATATTCAAAAAAATATTGAATTTTTAAACAAAATTTTGAATTTATTCAAAAACGTCTGAACGCGCTCCGTACGTTAAAACTAATAGTTAAAGATTAACAAATTCCAAAACAAAGCTTTTTGAGGAAGCCAAATGTGATAAACGTACTTGCACACAGGGCTTTCTTACAGAGAGGAAGCACTATGACAATGTAATTGTCAGCTTTTTATTTTTATTTTACAAAGTATGCATAAATAGTAAGTGAATGTACGCGTGAAAGGATTTCACCATATTCATTTGAAGAGACTAAAAACGACCATTGAATGATACATATTTACCGGCATATGAAACCGCATACATGCAAACAAATACATTCACATATGTCAAAATCTTATATTGAAGCATAAATATATTACTAAAATATGCATATTTTCTTGTGATTTTTCTTAATTTGTATGTTATACTAGAATCTGTTTCCAGCTACTATAGTGCTCATCGCGGCCTTCTAAAGGTTAACTTCTAGCGAAATAACGTATTCATTGCTAATATTACGAAAATTATTATGTCTCATTACATCTATATTCCATTTTTACTGTTTTATTCAAACCCATAAGTACATTTCCTAAGACACCATAAGTATATTTCCTATTCTTTGATTCGGAACACAAGTATACTGAGTGTCATTAACATAGACATATAAAAATAGACCACGGGAGTGGGCGGAGAAAACGATAGTGTATAGAGAACCGTATAAATGGTGACAACGGTGGACGCCGTGCGGTGAGGTAAGAGAAGAGGATTGGGCGGCGCGTGCTCTCCTATCTCGGCCTGTGCGTTGCACACACGCATCCAGGTAAGACGACAGTCACCGCCTACTCTCCTCTCTTACCTCAGCGCACTGCGTCCAGAAGCTGAAACCTATTCATCCACACTATGGTTGCACCTAATGCGTTAGACGCGTGACACTTGTTCCTAGACACCACCACGTCACATCTATCCGTCTTTGTCTTACTAACGCTGTATGACGAGGACGGACAATCGAAAAATCTGTCTCACTCCCACTACCGAAAGTCGCATAGCTCTTTCTCTTTTCTTATCGGGGTACTAGCTGTCCTCGTCATAGAGCGTTAGTCTGAGAGAGAGAGAGGGAAAGCTTGCCTGCGAACACGAGCAGTCCCCCGCCAAGCTCCCTATTGCGCATGAGGGGCCTTGCTGGCGTCTCGCTTACACTCGTGCTGTGCAACAAGGTCGCACCGAGTAACGCTCTGACGTCTCGCTCGCACGGTAGTGCTTTCTGCGTCGCACGCACAAGCCGAGATAGGAGAGCACGCGCCGCCCAATCCTCCTCTCTTACCTTACCGCACGACGTCCACCGTTGTCACCATTTATACGGTTCTCTGTACATACAAGCGATATCTTTGTACAACCGCGCATATGCCAATGTCAGCTAGCTACACATAATAGATCCACTGAACCCAGTGCGATGAAACTGTTATTGTGGCCATTATAGTTAAACACGGACGGAGTCCTATTCAGTGTTCCTTTTCTATCCCGCAGTCGCAGCTATTTACGCGCCAGTCTACCTGTCGCGTGGCCTATTCTTATATGTTTATAGTAATTAATGGTGTCCAGCTTGTAGACTTCGGGCGGTGGAAGTAAGAGAGAAGAGTAGGCAGCATTATTTGCGTACCTTAGGTCGTGCGCGCAACAGAGAGGGTACTATGGTGTGAGCGAAACGCCAAATTGTCGCTCGTTGACGCTTTTTCGCACAGGGTAAGCGGTATAATCGTTGGCCCCCTAAGGAGAAAGCCGTTTGCACTCTGAAAATGTAAATAAATACACGCTGAAAAAAATGAAAATCACACCATGTGATAGAGGAAGCACTTAACTTTCAGAACTAACTCAAATATTAAGAATTATCGTGTTTTGATAAAACATAATAAGTATTTCGAGACTACCCCTCAAAACATAGTTATCGGCATACTTATTTCGATTATTAGCCATTACAAAGATAGTTGTGGGCATACTTATGATAGCGGTTGATCCTTAGCTAGACAATTGTTGACATTTCATGTACAACATTAATTTCAATCTCTTTATTCATATCAACAAGCAATTTATGTAATTTCAGAGGCTAAGAACAGCTAATCTTACAGTTAACATAAGGAAATACGGTATCAGTCTTTGACTCAGAGAGTCCATTATAGAAGCATTATCACAGTCAGCCCCTCTATTTGGTGCTGAACCGTTCTTTAAAACGAATCTTTTAATACATATGGTTTGGCTTTCGCTCTCGTAGCAGTATCCTCAACTTCTATGCTTTCTTAAATATGCGCTCTCTTTTTTTTCAATGCCGTTTGTGTCTGATCTGCAATTTTCTTTGTCTTACATTCTTCCGCATTTTTCTCTTCATTCTCTTTTCCTGTTCCAAACTCTGCAACCTGTCGAATTTCTTACTTTTTCCTTTTTTTGCGATCGGGATCTATTAGTTACACTTTTTTCGGTGAGCGCTTCTCCTTTATTTTGTTTTATCTTTATCTTCGTCTTTCTTATCTGCCTTAAAGTCAGTATTATATAACAATAAAACAATAAAATATGAAATTAGCGTAAGTAACATTACTAAGATGAGAGTCAACGACAAGTGGTCAAAAATTATTTTTATAAAGACAGCATATAACCTCACCTATCTTATAGAAAATTAATCTTGGAATACGCTCGTATTTTTTTTTGAATTTTAAATCGCGGCTTTGGTGATAAAAACCGTGTTTCAAAATTATTTATAAAAATCTTCAATTGTTGCTATAATAAAATGTGTAGTAGCATGAAATGGAAGCCCAATTCCAGCTCTTTTGAATGAGCCCAGGGACGAATTGGTCAGACAAATAGAACCTACGATATGGATATTTGAAGGAGAGCGTGTGTGGCGGTTTTTGGCATTTTGGGCAATTTTCAACTTGGAATAACGTTTGAAATATTGAAGACAAAAAATTGTTTGATGAATTTATTTCACCCATAGAATCCATTTAAAAAAAAACACAATAATCGAAAGGATCGATGAAAATTTTTGATCGATTTCATCCGGTTTGACGTGTTTTGACTTATATAATACCACCATAGCCAGTTTTCCATTCCACCTATAAGTAAACAAACAAGGATCATGAAGATCTGTTTCTAGACCGAGTTTTCGTGCTTCCTATGAAAATTTATTATTCCACAACTTTGGACTTATTCGGAGACCGTATAGAGACTTCTTTAGTTTACAAACTTTTCGAAGTTTGAATTTCTCTGATACCTCTAGATCCTCTGGATTTTCCATGAAGACCTCTTCTTCAAGTTCTCCATTTAGAAACGCTGTTTTACCATCCATTTGACTTACTTCTAAGTCCTCTTTATTGATTATGGAGAGAGCTGCTCGAATCAAGGACAACCTTGACACCGGAGCATACTATATGTTTCATTGAGCCCATAAACATTTTTGTCTTTAAAACCTCTTGAGACTAGTCGTGCCTTGTATTTGATTGACCCACTGCTCTCAACTTTCTTTTTAAACACCCATTTGGACTCAATAATATTAGGCCTCTTACCACGAAGGTCTTCTTTAGGTCTATCTACTGAGACCCAGACCGTATTCTCTTTCATACAGTCTAACTCTTCTCTAATGGCTTGTTTCCAAAACTCTTTATCCTCTGAACTCATTGCTTCTTCAAAATTAGTTGGATCTTTCTGAATTGAAGCTAATAGTACGAGCTCCAATTCATCCTCGTCTACCTCTTTAACTTCTGAAACTCTCGTGTAATGAGCAAAGCTTATATTTTCAATCTTTTTAGCTTTATTTCTTGTAACTGGACTATCAGTTTTGTTTATTGATATCTCTGAATTTTCCTCTTTATATTGTTTCTCTGAATGTTTATTGTTTTCCTCTGAATTCATTTTCTTTGGCCTGCCTCTATTTCTAGGTTCAATTGCATTTACCTCTGAATATTCTTTTTCTGCTGTTTCTTCTCCTACAGTAAATTCAGTCGTTTTGTCTGATTTAGTTTCCTCATCTAATACTTTACTCAAATATACATCTTTGTACACTAATTTTTCTATAAATCTTACATGTCTAGATTCTATAAATTTTCTCGTGCTAGGGTGCCATAAAATATATCCTGTCGATGTATGCCCTACTAATACAGTTTTTATGGATACACAGCTGAACTTCGTTTCAACAAGAGGTAATTTAACGTAGGCAATAGAGCCAAATCTTCTTATTTTCTCTAAATGACAACTTGCTTTTGGTGAGAATTTTAACAAAGGGACTTCATAATCAATTGACTTTTGTGGAGGTCTGTT
Source organism: Trachelus iudaicus (assembly GCA_030142595.1). Taxonomy (NCBI): domain Eukaryota; kingdom Metazoa; phylum Arthropoda; class Insecta; order Hymenoptera; family Cephidae; genus Trachelus; species Trachelus iudaicus. The sequence continues at coordinate 11,952 of JARQTH010000570.1, forward strand.
ATACGTATGAAAAGCTGTTTCTGCAGCTAACACCCACATACTTGCTGGTAAGCCTGAATCACACATATACGCTCTTATCGTTCTTTGTATAGATTTTTTAAATCTTTCAGCTGTACAATTAAGTTCTGGAGTATAAGGTGGACCACTGTCTGATTCTATCTTTTCTTTTTTCATTATCTCTGTAAATTGTCCACCTGTAAACTCAGTACCTCTATCTGACCTAAATAGCAAACTTTTGCATCCGAACCTAGCAAGTTCCCAGCAGAACTCAAATAACTCTCGAACGCTTGACCCGATTCGTCTTTAGATTTTCAACAATATACTCTAGCATATCAAGAATAATCATCTACAAATACAATTATATACCTGTTTTGACCAGGCCATGAAGTAGGTTTAATTGACCCCATTACATCTGAATGAATTATTTGAAGTGACCTTTCTGCTCGACTTCTATATTGTTTAAATGGAAGTTTTTCCATTTTCCACAATATGCATACTTCACAATCTTTAATCGAGTCATCAAATTTAACACGCTCTAATTTCTTTTCTTTCTTTTACAACATTTTCAGATAATTTAAAGAAGCATGTCCTAATGTAAGATGCCATAGCATATTTTCACTCTGGTTGACCTCTGAATACCCATTTCCTGCCGAATTTTCATCTAGTATGCCTTGTAAAATCTCTCCACTCTTTAAGGATGTATGGCAATTAGATCATTTACTACTTTTCGAATTGAAACTTACGAATGTTGTAGAGTAAAATATCGACTATTTTTTGAGATTAAAAAAACTATGTTTTCCCACGTGGATGCTGAGATATACGGATTCAAAGTTGAGTCATTTGACACGGGGAACACGGCACGCTGAAAATGCCATTTACGCTCGCAAAAATGGTACTTCCAGAGTACTTTTTTGAAAAAAAACTTTTGTACGGTATCACTGTAGTATATATGACACGTAAAAAATAAAAATTTGATATGTGCCCACATATTTTGGGAGATATTATGAGTTAAATGCGACCGTTTTTGGATTTTGCTAGCTCGTATGCCGTAAACTTGGCAACGTCGCTGATCACCTCACATGGCCGATAAGAGACGCGCGATACAAATTTCCGAAGGTGGAAATTCTTTTGTCTTTCTTTTTTCTTTGCTAATGGTTACGTGGCATAATATTAATGTAACAGTATTCAATAATCAATATAAAATAAATAAATTTTTAACTCTTTTTACTCCGAAAAGAGGTGGCTCATGACTTGAGTAATTCAAACAGGGTAGGATTGAAAAAAAAGAACTAAAAAATTTCCAGCGTGACGAATGAATAATATTTATTGATATATGTTTGCAGCAAACATCGTACACTGTATTAGAAACGCTCTGCTTTTACTTACAAAAAAAATCTTTTTTTATCTCGTTATATAAAGTTCAAATCACAGATCTTGGGTTATAATTATTTTTTTAAATTACTGCGTTTTTTTATAGAGTCGCGAAATCATGTTTTTGAGATCGAGTTTGAAGGGCATCGCAAAGTTTACGGAGGACAGTTTTATTTTTCGATACTCGAGGTTTTTCGCCAATATCTTCACCGAGATGCATGGTTATTCCATTTTCACCATTAACGTTGAAAGTACTCATGAGCTGAGGTAAAGTGAGACCAGCCGTAGCGATTTTAGTTATCATAGCGGCAGATACAGGTCCTTTTATGGTAGCCATATCATCAATTCTCGTTTTTCTTTCTTTTCGATCACGATCAGCATTTACAACCAAAGAGAATGATACGGCGCGGCTAATCAGTTCTGTCTGTGCTATCGCAAATCTTTTGAGTATTTGATCGAGTATTCGGACATCTACGACTGCATTATACGCCCCTTTTGTACAATCAGGTTCTAGATAATCGCGAGCCAGATCCGGTAGTTTAAAGCTTCGTTTTTCCGCTACTCGGGAAGTTAATTCTTTGGAGCTCTTGAATACGGGTAGAGTATCGGTGAATCCTTTCACGATCGACCCGAAATCTTCGATTAATCCGACTGCATGCATTGCCTTGTCGATTTGAGGGCCATCAAAGGTTACCCCCTTGTGGGCTACGAGAATAACATTCCGAGATATACTTTTTATGAATGATATAAATGCCGTACAGGCGATTAGTGGCGGTTTCGTTTCAACAGGACGATGTTCATCTGCGTTACTCAAAATTAGTTGTCCCTGATGAACTGACAATCCCGTTACTTCGGAGACAACGGTCGGTATGCCCTTCGATGGAAGAATATAACAGTTGAATTCCTGATTCTGATGTTTAGCGGCGATTTGGACAACTTCTGCTTTAGCACCGAATCCTGTAGTTTCCAGATCAAATACGATAGCGATCATGCCTTCCGCTGGATTGATGAAGGCTTCTTGATGTACTACAATTTCTTCAGTTAATGCGCATCCAGAAGAATAAGTTGTACCCTCTCTTCTTTCCGCATTGTTCCTATTTTGATTTCTCATTTTTTTTTCGGAAAAGTCGACACCTTTTGAATTCTGCAGTTCTCATCTTCATTGCTCTTTCTTTTTGCCGCACATCTTTCTTTGCTCGAAATTTTTCCGTATATTTGCCGGGAGAGACGCAAAGTTTTTTGTTAACGTTCACAATATACTCCGTACCGACATTTTTTTGAGAAACTGCTGCATCTAGTCTGTAAACTAGTGCTTCAGATCTGCCATAACATCTCCCTTTCGAAGCTTTGGAAGATAAGATTGCGTTAAAAGATTCATTAGGTTGCGTAGAACTGCAGGCAGCGATTTTTTCAGCGTTGTTAGCGTACGTTCCAAAAATCCTCGTTAAATCGGTGTACAGTTGTGTGCCTTTTCCATCCGGAAGGCCGTGATGCTTATAGTTTTCCGGATCTTCTTCGTAACGGCACCGTTCACCGCACATCTCGTGTTTATCGAAGGTATGATCAACAATATTCAATAAAGCGTTCTTCACAGCTTCCGGATCGTCGTGGTTTTTTTTTTATTGCGCATCCAAAATATTTTTTGAGGTAATCGATGACTTGTTTGGGTAGATGGAGTTTCCACAATTTGTTGCTGAGAGACTTGGTGTTATGATTCATATCTGATTCTTTGGCAATGACGTGCGAAGATTCCCTCCGAATTCGACACATAGTCGAAGCATCTTCATCTCTGACAATTGTTCCAATGCTAGCATTCTCGTCTTCCAAATCTTTATTATGAACAACCAGTTGTGCCGCCATGTTTGGTTCCATTGCTTTGGCCCTCCCGCGAAAGTTAAGACGACAATTATGATCATTGGGATCGTAGCCGTTCGAACATAACGAGCATATTTTGATTCGAAAAGCTCTTCCCAAAACTCGTCCATTTAGTACGCCGATGAGTGAAGAATGACCTATAAACAAAAATAAAAAAATGTACAATCGCAAAAAAAAAAATATGCAGATAATTTTTTTCTATGGCACGAAAATAAATATCTGGTTTTACCTGTTTGACTGTCATATGAATGACCATTCCCTCTCGTCTGCCACGCTGCATCGATGCTAGCTTTAATTTTTATTCGTCCTTCGTCCGTTAGCGCAGCCCTAAAATTGGTTGACACAATTTAATACATTTATTTACATTATATTGAATAAATCATTTTCAAATTTTCAAAATTCAACTTTCTTCGTTTCACAGCTATTCTCACATTCTCTTTCCGCGTTTCTTTTCTTTTTGTCGTAAATTTTCCTCTGTTACAACGTAACCGCTCGTTGTCACTGTATATCGGCGTCGCCATTTTGTCTACTGCCAGCAGATGCCGAAAAATGTATCGGGCACGCTGTTGTGTGTGTGTGAATGTTGTTACCAACATTAAGGAATTGCAGCGTTGCCAAGTCGATATGTCTCGACAATATGAATATAGTAATTATGTTTATTACAAAAAACAATGTTAATATCAAATATAATTATTTTTAATAGTTCATAGAATATTGCTTTACGGTGTATGACCCGAAAACCAACACGATATGGTTTTAATTTTATTTTTAACTGTATATTTATTTTAATTTTTGAGATTTTTCGTCAGGGGAAATATGTATGAAATGAGCAATTAAGTTTGCAGTGAAAAACCTAGAACTGTTATTTCTGTATTATATTTTTAACTCTGGGCTATAGCCAATCTTTTTTTTAGGTCCAATGAATACTACAAACATTTTAGTTAGTCTTTAAATACGATTTTCTCAAATTTCATGATCAGTTCTGTAACGACTCTACAGTAGCTGCCATACATCCTTAAGTCATCTATTTTGAGTATTTTGTAAGATATCAAGTCATCTTTACACTCTGCATTTTTCTGAATATCTGAGACGATGAGTTCTTCCAAACTCTCCCTCCCAATCGCAGACCCTACATTTGTTACAAACATATTCATAGACTCTGAATTATCTCCCTCCGAATGTGACATTTCATCATCTTTATTGGTTTGCGATTGCTCGAAAAACTCATTTTGGACTGCTAAAAAGGCAGTGCAACTATAATCATCATATTCATTCATCATATTATTATCAGCATATTTGACCTTCAAAACTTCAAATTTAACTACCCAATTAGGTTTTTCATAAACCCCTTCAAAGATCGTCTTGTTATTTTCTTTAGTATAAACTCTGAAAACTTTCTCATTTAAGTATATACAAAACCCTGCATCTACTAGTTTACGTAAGAACAATAAATTCTCTGATATATCTTTTGCTGCTATTACATTTGTCAGTTTAATATGATTTTCAATTGTTTTATTATTTTTAAGCAAAAGATTTTCTCTATCATCTACAGTAACGTCCAATTGAAGTGCAACACTTGATTTTTTGTATATCTCTGTGAAATTATGGCCGATTTCGAAAAACC
>JARQTH010000570.1:16921-28135 GCA_030142595.1 Trachelus iudaicus
TCTTTTGTTGTATCTGAAACGTATAAAAAATAATTAACACCAAGTCAATATACATTATATAACGTAAAGCATAATACAATTTTTTCAAAGTCGTCCAATGCCTTGGACCTGTACGGTGCTGCATCCGTTCATTTTGAACGGTTTTCTGCATCGTGATTAGATGAGACCCTATTTCAACAAAAAAAAAATAGAAAAGCGGATCTCGATACTCGGCCTTGATCAGCTCCGTAACATGCTTGACACAATTTGGCCAATTGTAACAGAACACAACATTTTAAATACTGCAATCATATCATTTTAATACCTTTGTCTGCGAAATGTATTCAATAAGCCAATATTTCACAACTACTGTCTGAAAATAGGAAGTTAATGAAAATCCATTGTAAACATTTACAATAAGCTGAAAGTCGTTGTTTGCGTTATAAATGGATGTTTAAGAACAGTAATATCAATTATAAATTATCATTAAACCATTGGGAGGTCACTATTGCAAGGGCTTCTTCCCAAGTCTGTCTGACAGTTGCTTCATCAAAAACTTGCCGTTCTAGTAACACGCTGTTGTAAAGTCTGTAAATGATTTATAAGAATGTGAAGGGTTATTGCAGCAGGTATTATAGATATACCAATCGGCTACTCATTCTAGCGCAGGTAGTTTGAAGCAGGAGCAGGAGAAGAGGCAGTGTAAGATAGAGTCGCAATTAGCAGATTAGTGAAGCGTTGTTTTCTACAGAGTAAAAGGATAGATGTGTACCGTTCAGCGAGACCCTATACCAATTCGATAGCATTAAATTCACAATGATAAGGCGTTAAGCGGAGTACCTCGTGCCCAGCAGCCCATATCAGTTCGTCCACCCTGAACCTACTAATTAATAGACGACAGTCAGAATATGGGAACAGTTTGGAAATTGGAAACCCAGGATACTGAAAAATAATATTTATACGTTGCATGCACACCTATATATTCACAGATATAAAATATAAATGCATTGTGATGCCCCTAATCAAAAAAGTATATTGCGTTGTCGAAAATGTTTAACGGCATATAAATTTAATTTGTAAGTCCATTTTTTTAGAAATGCATAAAGATATATACAAATTAAAGAAAATTTAATCTTAAATGCATATAGGCGTCTTTACTGGTTTTCAGCTTATTGAAGCCGCATGGTGAACGTAACAGAGGCGAATGTGCTGGATTATTTATATACCTTAGGCTGCGCGAATAATAAAGAGGATACTATGGTTTGAGCGAAACACCAAAGCGTCGCTCGTTGCACACTTCTCGGGACACCCTGGATATCCACGCCCGACACTTACATACAGGAAAGTACGGAAGAAAACACCTGGACACCCTGGACTTTCACGTCCGACACCTAGATACAAGAAACTACGGAGCGGAACACTTGGACACCTTGGATTTCCACGTCCGACACCTAGATATAGAAAACTACAGAGAGGAACACCTGGATATCCTATATCTCCAAAAACTGTGACCCAAAATACGAGAAACTATATCGAAACATAAACATACGTACGCCCATACCCGCGCGCTCCACATGAATGCTCTTAAAAACTTAATAATTCTTTACTGTTGTGAAAGCACTCTTATACTCTCTGGAAATTTAGTGTGAACGGTAACTTCATGTATGAAGTGTATTTGATTTTGCTGTGTATTCATAAATTATCAACACCATCCAGAGTATAAATAGGTAAAGAAGGCAAAGCAGGCAGTGCCGTCTGTCGCGTAAAAAAGTAGATGGACGTACGAAGACGACGACGACAACGACGACGACGACGGACCTGAAATAAAATCAGCTCGCCATGTGAATACGTCCAGATCCCATACACTAATCGTATTAAATTTGGTGGCAATCAATTCAGAACCCTTGATTCTTGTAGTGAATATATCAATAAATTATTCTGACATGCAGCCGTTCATAAAATATTTGAGTCGAAACACAGGTACAAGAGATGCTTCGAGTAAAGAGTCTTGGCGGGCCGTGCCCTGTACGGCGGGTTGCCTGTAGTTGGTGCGAGACTCGACCGAGTCTCTTGATGTTCCGTATTTCCATCCTAGTTGAAGTATTAACAGTGGAGAATGATACATTAGGAACCACCCGTTGTCCCCTTTTTACCTTCTTCGCAGATGGCTCTGCAGAAAGATAGGTGGAATATTGCCTTACTGTGTTGACATGTAAGCCAAACAGTTTAGCTATAAATTCCAGAGGTTGGTCTTCGATGACAGCAGCTCCACTGGATACAACTATCCGCAGACTCGTTACTGCGGGTGCGATGGCTCGTTTCATCGGCTCACACAAAGGCTGAGCTATTGTCAGATGATTTTCTTCTTTTCCCTCTTCATCTCTCTTCCATCTTACAATTGGAGTACGCTCTAAACAATAACTATCACAGATCACTATGCACACAAAAAAGTCTTCTTCCTTTTCTTCTTGTTTATATTGATAACACTATAACAACAAGATATTACAACACAGTCACTGAACACAGTCGACACAGTAAAGGACCACAACTCCTTGACAGGCCAAGTGCATTTGTTTACATCGGTTCTGAGGATATAACCCTATTTACTAAAGTACTGGATAGAAGAGTGTTCTTATTGTCGGTTTGTCAAAATAATTGAAATAAATGTTTAGGCTTTATTATTAATTCACATCTGTAAATAAAGTGATCATATATTTGATTTCATAAATTCGTACATGTACTACTTTAACCGGCGTAGTAAAATGTGCTACGGCACTTCATTTTAGAACATTGACGTATTAGAAAAGGGTTTCTTAAAGATCTAAAAAATTTTGTTTCGCAGGAACTTTCTCCTACATATTCTATGATATACTAATCATATTTTTATTAGAAACCATTTCTTTAAAATTGCTACTTCATGCTGTGGACGAAATTATATGCATTCATGAACATGGAACATACGTGTGTCATATGGCTACCACGGCCAGAGACGGCAAAGGGTTTTCTATGCAGTCATTCTATTACTGCCAACATTACTGGTAGAAAATAGTTCCGTAATATTAATACCGCAATTTCATTATATCAAACAATTATGCAGCGGTTTGGTGAGCAAATATATCTTATTCTTCTTATTATACAAGAGGAAAAGTATAAATTAAAGCATGACATGCTTTTAGAAGAAATTACTGGTGCAGGCCTCATGAAAGCACGTGTTGCAGGCTAGGGATTTCATAGTTTTCGATCTGTCAAAAAACCACACCGAACTCGTGGATCTAGTATAGGTAGAGAGTAAATAAACAACTTAAAGACAGGAAAACACATTTATGCTTTCAATCGCGCCTAACCCCATTATGTCTTGTACAGGTATTCCATCGGCACATTCATAATACGCTTCAATCTTGTAATAATAACATTAATCGTCAAATTAAATTAGAGAAACATAGAAATTATTTAGTGCTAACATTGTATGGGGTCTGAGAGAGAAAAGCAGATACATGCAACGCTTTTATCGTCTACACCAAGTTACACAATACTTGTAGGTGACAGATTTTGGATTTACCTACTGCAACAGATCTTACAATTAGTATTTCCTACATTGCCATAGGAAATTGCAGTTTTTTGTTAGTGCGTGACTGTTCTCAGCGCGTGACATCTAACAGACATGGCCTCGCCTGGCTTCAGTCTGCCCATAGCCACCGAGAAACAAAAGCGAAGGAAGAAACGTCAAGCCTGTATTCAGAACTCGCTTTTAGTGCTAATAACGCGCTTTTAAGTTTTTTCTTAGTGACTTTTAACTACAAGCGACTCTGTTAGTGACTTTAAGAGCGAGTTATGAATACGAGCTTTAGAGCTTGTAGGTGTTACGTTTCTGTTGACGCCTCGCTCTGATTGGTCAATTTCGACCTATTCCCATTTAAAAACTAAGAGCGTCCGGACAAAACGAATGTCATTTTCGTGATCATTGATGCCTCCCGAACACCGCCATACCTAACCTAACCTAACCTTTTTTTTACGTGGGGGAAATCTTCGAAAGACTGGGCCCACTGGGGAAGGGGCGGGGTAGTGCCGGATTTTTACCGGCTGAAACCCCCACGGTGGTCCACCCTTGGCTCTTCAGGGAGGCCCCGGGATCTCTTACGAACGCGACCGGGACCTCCCTACCTACGCCTTGCGGCACCGCTCGTCCCCCCCCCCCTCCAAGGGGGGGACCTCCAACTTCGGCGACGCGGAAGAACCACTCCCCACGCCGCCACCTGCCACGTGTGCCACGTGCAATGGCCGCGAGGTCGGGGGGACTTCGGCTGCGGCTTAACCCGGACCAGGGGGAGGGGGACGCCTACGTCGGCGACGACCACCGCCCCCCACCCCTGACCTCCCGAGGGCTTCCCGCGCCCTCTCGGCCTCCTCCTTTCGCAAGATCACTGTCTCGCAGAAGGAGGATACCGCATTCCATTTCCCCTCGCCGCCCACCATCGCCTTGACGACGGCAGGCAGCGAGAGGTCCTCCCCGATAACGCCGACCAGGACACCACGCTCCCCGCCAAAGGCAGGGCACTAACGTGTGTTGCGCAGTGTCCTGGTCGGCTCCGCAATGGTGGCAACGCGTCGTCGCCTCCCTCCCTATTCGGTGCAGGTACTCACCGAAGCAGCCATGCCCGGTGAGCACCTGCGTGAGGCCGAAGCTCAGCCTTCCCCAGCCGCGTCCCAGCCACTCCTCCCAGTTGGCCAGGATCGCCCCGACAGTCCGATGGCCGGCGCTGTCCTCCAATCTACTCCTCCACTCGGCCAGAGCGTCCTGCCGGGCCCGAAGCCTCAGGGCTGCCTCTTCTTGCGCTGACAAGGGGTCACCTCCTCGACCCCCCCCCCCCCGTCCCACCTGTGTCGCCCAAAAGACCTCCGCGTCTTTCTTTGCGAGGAGGTCAAAGGGAATCACCCTTGCCAGCACCATCGCCGCCCTCGCGGAGATCGTGCGATATCCTCTAATAACCCTCACGGCCAGCCGCCTCTGCAGCCTCTCCACGCCGGCCCACCATCGGCGGCCAGCCGCGAGGTCCCTGGCCCAGACGGGCGACCCGTATAATACAACAGATCGCACGATCCCCACGTAGAGGCGGCGAACCTCTTCCCTGGGACCACCGAGGTTCGGAAGCAGCCGCGCAAGTGCGGCAGCCACCCGCGCCCCCCGGAACCCCACGCCCTCGAAATGAGCCCTGAAACTCCAGTGGCTGTCCAGGGTGAGACCAAGGTACCTCATGGTCTCCCCGATCTCCACCTGGGCCTCTCCGATCTCGATCCGCGCCCCAGACGGGGGCGGGCCACTCCGCGCACGGTCGTACACCCACATTGCCTCCGTCTTCTGCGGAGCGACCCGCAGCCCGAGGGCACGGATCGCCGCGACGGCACGTGCCACCCCCACTTCCGCCAGTCGAATGGCCCTCCCCCAAGAGGTCTCGCCGGCGCGGACCAGTGTGTCATCCGCGTAACACACCAGTCCCACGCCATGCGGCAGGCCGACCCGCAGCACCGCGTTGTAAGCGAGGGCCCACAGGGTCGGGCCCAGAACCGACCCCTGCGGGACCCCGCACACTACCTCCCTTCTATGTGGGGTCCCCTCCCTATCCCGGTACACCACCGTCCTCTCATCCAGATAGGACCGGATCAACCTCCTAATATAGGGGGGAACCCGGTGATACTCCAGGCCCCCCCCCAATCGCCCTCCAGGGGAGGGTGTTGAAGGCGTTTACAATGACCAGACTAACCGCCACTGACCCCCCCCCCCCCCGGGAGGCTACCTCCCATGTGAGGTCCCGGACCCGCTGGACCGCATCCAGCGTGGACCGGCCTCCGCGGAAACCATACTGCTCCGCGGAGAGATCCGGGCCCACCCGCTCGAGGTGCCCGACAAGGCGCGCAACCACCACCCTCTCCAGTAGCTTGCCCGCCTCATCAAGCACACAGAGAGGACGGTACGATGAGGGAACCCCCGCCGGCCTGCCCTCCTTATGGAGGAGGACCATTCGGTCCTCCTTCCACCCACGGGGAAAGGTTCCCTTAATGAGACAGCTCTCTATGAGCCGCCTCATCCGATTCCCTATCACCCCGTGGGCGATTTTCCAGATCTTCCCGGGGATGCCGTCCGGGCCAGGTGCCACTCGTCGAGCACCTAGTCTTAGGACGGCATCCCTCCACTCCGCGTCCTCGAGTGGGGGGGGGGGAGGTACCAGATCCGGGTGTGTCGCCCCGTTCCCGGCCCCCCAGTCCCCCACACCTCCTCCCGTGGCAGGGATGAGGGAGCCGACTATCTCCTCAAGGGCCCGGGGTTCAAGGGACCCCACCGCGGGGGGAGCCCCGGACAGTCTTCCCGTGACCATCCTGTATGGGCGCCCCCAGGGGTCCCCGTCAAGGGAGGACAGAAGGTCCCCCCATGCCCGGGCCTTCGCATCCCGAATCGCCGCCTGAAGGGCAACGACACGGGACCTATACACCGCGTACAGCTCCCTCTCCCGTGCCTCATCTCTGTTTGCCCTCCGACGGGCACGGAGATAGCACCGGGAGCAGACTTTCCTTATCTCCGCTATTTCCCGGGACCACCAGTACACCGCGCGTCTGACGGGGGGACCCGCCCGGGGCATGGCAACGCTACATGCGTCCGCCACGCACCGGACGAGCCGCCCCGCCTCCTCCTCAACCTCGTCAATCGGGCCCGCCGGAGGGCCCCAACTCCCTGCCAGTAGTGCCGCGAGCAGGCGGTCCTCATCCAGCTCGCCGAGGCTCCAACCCCCCCTCGCAGCCCGGACGGCCGGAGGGCGGCGACCCGAGCCCAGGGGGGGCGCCAGCCTCATAACAATATAGAGGTGGTCCGAGAGGGTCTCAACACCCTCGGCCACCTCCCATCCCACCACCCTGCGCGAGGCAGCGGGGGAAGCCCAGGTGAGGTCCACCACGGACTCACCCCGCCACCCCACGCAGGTGAGGATCCCCCCCCCCCCCCCCCCGGTTCAGCAGAACCAAGCCTCGGCAAGCTGCCCATTCGCAGACCGCCTGCCCCCTGGCATCCTCGCGCGCTGCACCCCAACAAGGGGAGGCCGCATTGAAGTCCCCCGCTATTATTACCAGGCGGGGGTGGCGCGACACCGCCTCCCCCACCTGGTCCAGAATCTCCACAAAGCGGGCTACGGGGTACCTGGGTGGGGCATACAGCCCCACAACCGTCAAACCCCCCCAGTCCACCATGACCCAGTCTTTCCCGCAGCCCAAAACCGCCATAGCGGGGGACCCCATTCCTCTCATAACAGCTACGGAAGCCCCACGGCCCGCCCAATCTGGGTGGGAGGGGACGGCGTAGGGCTCCGCAGCTATACCAATTCCCGCTCGCATGCCCGCCATGCTCTGGACAAAGAGGTCCTGAGCACGGCGGGCATGGTTTAAGTTCGCCTGAATAACAACTGTGCCCTGTGGCATCGTCTACTCAGCGGCCTCCTCTATAGGGGTGGTTACCCCTTCCGCACTAGGGGGGCTCGTATGGCCGTTCGAATTCCCGGCGCAGTAGCGGTGTCAGCCGCTCCCCGGACCGAAGCAGCCGCTGTCCTCCCACCCTTCCTGGGAGCGGTACATTCCTTGGTTCCCAGTCTGTGCGCGGCCGGCCTGCCCAAGTCCGCGCACACCGGACAACGCGCCTCCGCTACGCACTGGCTGGCGCGGTGTCCCGCCTGGCCACATGTGTAGCAGCACCCGGATCTATCATGAGCGCTACCACACATGTCCCTCACGTGGCCGAACTCCAGGCACCGGTAGCATTGGAGCGGCCGGGGGGGGGGAGGACGTCAACCTTCGCTAACGACCACCCCACCCTGAGCCGCCCCTCCGCCACCAGCTTCCTCGCGCCGGCCACCGGACACCGCGCCCACGCTGTGCCAAGTCCTACCCCCGGTGGTCGACGTATTTCGCCCACCCTAATCGCCGCCAGGACCATTCCTGTCGCCTTCCGGATGGCCTCTCTCACCTCTGTCGGTGTGGCGGAGTCGTCGAGGTCGCGCACCCGAACCTCCGCCATTCTTTCAGGGCGGGCAACACGCGCATCCCCACCAATCACTTCCCGCAACCGACCGGCTAACAGGTCTGCCTTCTCCGAACCCCCAGGGCCAGTGATCTCCAGGATCAGTCCTCCGGTGACTGCCCTCCGGGGGCGCACCCCAGTGATCCCGATCTCCTCCAGGGAGATCGACTGCTTCGCCTTGCTGAGCGCCTCGGCGTAGGTCGTGGTCGCGCCCTCTCGCGGCAGCGTGATACTCACCGCGGCTGCACGGGGAGGTCGCGGCAAGCCCACAGGACGCGCACGCCCTTTCAGTGCGGCCCCCGCACTGACCACCCCCGTACCGGAGCCACCCACAGTCGGTGCCCGCACAGAGCCCGCGGGGGGGCCCGGATGTGCGGGAGCACCCGCTGCCGCCGCGCTGTTCTTCTTTTTCTTCTTCTTTTTCCCCTTTCTTCCCGAGGGAACTGTCTGCCAGCCCCCATCCGTTCCCGAGGAGGGCTCCACGTCCTCCCGCTGAGCGCCTCGGGAGACAGCGGCAGGCTGGCCCGCATCGCGCACCGCTCCCAGGATCTCCGCCCTTATGCCTACAAGCTTCGTATCATTCAACTTACCGATCCGTATGATGAGGGTGTCCGAAGTCGGCTCGTTTTTCCTCGCCGAGGTGGCGGTGGCGGCGGCGGTGGAGGTGGTGGGGCAACGTAACCTAACCTAACCTAAGCTAACCTAACCTTGCAACCAGGAGACCTAACTTATAGGGACCAGGCAATCGAGAAAACTTCTTTAGAGAAAACTCACCCGAACGGCGATAAGACGCACATCAGAAGTGTGGCTGCAGGGTGAATACCGCATTGGTTGACGTAGATGACCTAGCGTGATAACAAAAGTTATATGATTTTCTATAAAGTCACGAAAATTATAAAGGTATTGAGCAATAAGGTAATGCAGGTACTTTTATGATAAGATCTAGCCAGGATGGGTTAATGACCTTAGGCATAACTTCATTAGATTGGCAGATTTATGGAAAATTCGAATAATCAGTCAAACGAGAGTTTGAAATGACGTAGTCACATCCAAAGGACCAGAATAAGCTATTGGGATGACTCAAGGGCAGTTATGCTAATTCGCTTAGGAGGTATATGGTTGCGGATAGAACTCGCGTATCGCTGATAAAATTGATAACCGGTATGATGCGAGACGAGTCCGAGCATAGATGCGAGGATAATAAGTCTACTTACCGTATTGTGAGACTGATAGGACCAAAGTTTTATCGGTGACAATGGAAAAAACCCAAGGTTCCGGGAATTCCTGGAATATGGCGTCATAACGTGCAATGGTCAAACCAGGGGTGATCCGACGATGAGAGTCAACGCTGGGGCTGTTGTCCGTGCAAATGAAAACTAAGGATACGCTGATTTGGACGAAACAAGAATGTCTGATAAGTGTTATCAATCTCCTAGACTAGAGATCCAAGAGTGGATTAATAGGACGCGGGAAACTCAAGGCGTTAGACTTAATTATCTATTAAGAAATTAGGTTTAAGGAATTAGGATAGTGTTAGTTTTATCGACCGAATTTATTGAGGTCATAAACAAATATACAAAATATCTTAAGACCTATTGCCAGGTAGTCCTGCTTATGGGAGTAAACGTTCGCATTAGCGAGATAAAGCATAGGGTTTCCAGAAAAGGGATCTTATGTGACAGCGATCCGGTAAAATCTGGATTTTTAACCGTTAGTAATCGAACAAAGATAAAAGCGGAAATCAAAGAAATACACTGGATCTAACCGATGCAGTAGCGTCTGAGTAAAATTAGGTCTAGTTTTAAGTACCCTTAGTTGGCAAGAAATTATTATTGTTGACTGAATATGTAACTTCCAGCTAATCGGATTTACACTCTGCCAAAGGGACGGGGTAGATTCGGGATGCTTAATTAAAAATTATAAGGATACTTATATAGTGTTATCTTTATTATAAAAACTTAATTATGTAGCACATAAGTCTCTTAGATTATAATAACTAGTGGCATAAGATGTGATGCATTGTAATAATATAGCATATAGGATTAAGTTTATAGTAATTAATTCTATTATAAGACTATTATTATAAATGATTTATCATTTATTTTTCTGGTGGTGGGGGCGCATCAGGGGTATCCCTCTGCGACTATAAAAGCGAACGCCCGCATCGCTCTCGAGTTCAGTCTTCGTGCAGAGCGTCGACCGTGTACTTCCTCTGTACTGGCTCCGGACGTGTTTTTGCCGTATCGTTCGAAACTTAAAGGTGATAGCGTGACTGTATATAACGCGGAAGTTTAAATTAAAGTTTTCTTTTGTGTTTGTCATTCTTAAAAGCCTTTTATTTATTTCTTTTGTTCCTTTTATGGGAATCGGGGTGGATATAAAGGAGATTGGTTCAAATAAAGACTCAGTGTGATTTATTTTTGGTTTTTGGTTATTTTTTAATTAAAATAAGATTACTGGACAGTGTGGTGACAGCCATCAAGAGTTGATTACCCGAAAGGAGAACGGGTTAAGGGAATCTCATTAATAGGATTTCAACATACTTACCTGTTTATCCAATTGTGGCCGCTGCATCCAGGAAAGCTGAAAATAAATAGAAAAATATACAATAATTATTAAATATTGTGTATACTCACCGTGGGTCTGGACTTCATACTCTGCCGCTGCTGTTATTCCTGGAACATAAAGAAGAGAATCATACATTGGTCGTTATCCTGAGTAGGTGCCATCCAATATCCGAAGATACTGACATTGCACATCCGAGAGGGGGACTGACTCAACGTTTACCTTGCTGGTTATTGAGGTTAAACTAGCTGGCGACCGTAAAATCGAACCAGTGAATTGTCCAATGTGGGAGTGGAAGAATCTTTAAGTAGGCCTTCTGCTTTACACATAATACCACCTGAGAGTCGGGCTACAGTATTAAAGAATTGTTTGGACTTGAACCCGAGGACAATCACAAAACTATTGTGCACCGCGGAGGCGTGAGCCAACGAGAGATACTTGATTGAAAGAAAACAGGGAACCTCTTAAAGTGCCAATTCGCCAAAACGGTTACAACCTAACCTAACCTAACCTAACCTAACCTAATCTAACCTAATCTAACCTAACCTAACCTAACCTAACCTAACCTAACCTAACCTAACCTAACCTAACCTAACCTAACCTAACCTAACCTA
>JARQTH010000570.1:28235-39225 GCA_030142595.1 Trachelus iudaicus
AGCCTGAGGAATACTTACCAGTTCTCAAGCGCCTATGATTGGCTAACTTTAATCTTTAATAATTAATAAACTAATTAAAATTTTTAATTTTTGTTAACGCCAATATTTTTATTTTTTCACGCCGAATCTAACGGTATGTCTCTTGTCCGGGGCTTAAGATACACCCTGTATATCGACGGAAGAGAGCATTAAATGTTTGAAAAGGTTCTGTCAGATAAAGATAACTTACAATATCCTTAAATTACTGATGGAATATCGTTCAGGAGGCAAAAATCGCTTTTGTGTTCAGTTGGGTTTGTCGCAACTGGGCATCAACCGATTTCAATCTGTGCGCAAATGGTCCGTGGGCAAGTGGGCCGTGGGCATCTGGGTCGACAAAGATTTCAATCCGTCCGTAAGTGGTCCGTGGACAAGTGAGCCGTGGGCAAACGGTCCGTGAGCATCTGGTTCCGTGGCCAAGTTGTCTGTGCATACCTAGGTCCCTCCCAATGCGTACTCCCCATGCAGTGAACCTCTTGTTCTAGATATCGCATAGAAAACAGAAGAAACGAAAAATGACCACCAAGACACAACATTTTACAAAGAAAGGATTTATTAATGGAAAATACACAAGCGAAGGTTTTTTTTGCTCTTCGTCCATTCCTTCTTTATCATGGGAACGCTCTATAAAAGAAAAACAGCGATGTTAGAAAATACAGAACACATAGCCATATGAGGACATACACATAACACTCGATACTTACCACCAGTACCACCAGCTAGAAGTATCCACCACGAACGGAATAGGCCCAAAGAGGCGGGAAAAGGAAAAAATACATATCTTCCCTGCCCCAGTCCTTTTCTTCAAAAAGGAACCAGCCGGACGGGGCAGCGCGCGCGTGGTGGCGCGCCCTCCGAATGCGAACTATGTAAGCCACCCTCACGTAGCCGACAAGGTGAATACCTACAAATTATTAGCGTAATGTAATACACTCTCAACGTCAAAGATTCAAGCGATAGGGTACGATTTTACTTACCGAAATTGTAACTTTTGAAACTCCCATGACTATCTTTTACCTTTACTACACCTTCACTCGCAAAACGTTACCGCGGCGGTCAAATTGGGAATGAAGTTCCATCGCTCGTTCCAAAGCTAGAAATAATAAAGGCGGTGAATCCTTGCTGCCATCAGCAAAACCGTGAGCGCGCTACGCCGCTCCTAGCAACACTTACCTTGCATTTCATACCATCAAAACTGTAACAAAACCCACAGCACTACCACATAACTCCTAAGAACGCGGCTTAACACCATCGAAAACGGTAAAATTACGATTAATAAGTATCCCCCGAAGATGAAGAACGCGTGCCAAGTCGTTAGAATCAGATATGGGAAATTGTAACAACCACCATGCCCACCTCAGACCCTTGCCCCGCTTCAAAAAGATGCTACTCTCTCGACACGACAAGGAACCAAGAGGGAAGGCCATCTCTAAAACAACCCAGAGGGACGAGAAGAAGCATCACCAAAAAGGACGATGTCCCATCTAAGGAGGGAGATGTTACTTTCGACGCAACGCCACACCCTATTGCCCCTCTCAGTTCCCATATTAGTAAAAGGTCAAGGACCACAACGATTGTAGCTGATCTTCGATGAACATGCGTTACTTATTATAAGTTATAGATTATAATAATTTAGGGACATCAGTATATTGTATATGACATCTTACACTCTCTCACATCTCCAGAAACCACACCCACACTGCGATATTACAGGTGGACAAGCAGAAAGAGAGAGCGACTGCGGCAACCAAAGAACAAACTGCATGGACAATAATGCTGAATGGAATACCCAGAATTGAGGTGTCTAAAGCGTATTTCAGTATAGCACCGCGAAAAACTGCACACGCCAGAACTCCTACGAGCTAGCTTCCCCGCTCGCTCACCAACCTCACCTCCAATGCTATCCGGTCAACGCAATAACCCAAAGAGGAACCTGCGAACGAAGACCTATCCACAGGAATCTATTGGGAAATTGGACACACCAGCCCCGATTTCACCATAATATGGATTCAAATTCCCGAAAACTCCTGACAATGCATCCAATCCCCTCCCAATTCAAAGCTTTCCTTATGAACATCGATACCGATCATCCACAGTTACTAATCAATTCTCTGGTAGAGTAGTGTCCCTTCTAGAGTCTTTAGTCGATTTTCCGCGCTAGTCAAGTGTTGTGCCGATCAAATACCCTAGGTTTTATTTTGATCTAGCTTACCTTTGGGCCCAAGCGAAAAGTGCATCACCCTAGTGCCGGATGTCCACGTGAAAGGAACTCAATTCTTGGAATTTCGTAAGCATTCGTCTAGTGCCAGTATCCACCTTAGGGCTGGACCAAGAATCTCCCCTTCAACCAAATCTACCTCACTATTGTCGAGCACCTCCCGGCTCTCCCCCCCCTCCCACCCCTCTCTCCCTCCCTCCCTCTCTCCTCCTCTCCCCCTCACTCTCTCTCTCTCTCTCTCTGCTCATCCACTAGTAAGTAATTCACAATTATCTAACTTATATAAATTGTAAACTAAACTACAAGCTGACCTTCACACGCATACCTCTTTATTCAATTTCACAATGTTACTAGAAGATAACACACTATATATTTGCACTAGATTGAACCATTTACTTTGTATTCCAAACCTATTATTTCATTATATTCAGTTAAACTATACTTTCTTCTCATAATTTCGAACCTGAACCTAACAGATCCTAGATCCGAATAATTTCTTCATTTATTAGTACCAAACACACCTCACGTAGAAGCAGTGAGTCTGTTAATTCAGTTATATCTATCATTTGGTTGTGATCCTGACCTTAACTATTGACCAAGGAACATAAAAACAAGTAGGCATGCTTTAGCACCTTTAAGTGGCAAGGACCCAATACCTTAACGTGATCTCTGATCACAACACCTATACTAGCTCCCTGATGCTCCCGCAAACGGTCGCTCACGGATAGTACGTAACAGATATACACGAATTTTTAATAAGACGAATAATTAATATCATTATCAAATATATCCTTACAAAAGAGAGTTTCCTTTAATATATCTTTTGTACAGTTTTTTTAACTGCTGCATATTTTAAGGTAACTTCCTGGGATATGTATTTTTTCAGCATGTTCGTGATACTTCTTAAAAGGCTTTGCTCTTCTACTAAAAAATACAAAGATGAAATCTAAAAATAAAATGTAACATGAAAACATACATTTGAAGAAAGGTTAAACCAATTACGTTTTCACTGCTGGTATACATTTATTGTGGTTACTATTATGCCATTCACCATTCATTGGAAACATTTATAGTGATATGCTGCGACCCACTACGTATACGCCAATAAGAGTGCTTATTAATTTTTATTTGATAATATATGCATTCCATGAAACAGCTCGTTAAATTTCATCAAAGAAAAAAACAATTCCTGTTCATTGTGTGATCGATTTTCAATTGCGAAAGGTAAAACATTTACGCCACCCTTCACAATTGTTTAATAAAATCGGCGGTTCGGTGCGGTCGTTAGCTTGTTTAACCTTTCTCGACAAGCCAGGAAATTATTAAAGGTGAACACTTGTCACTGTAACAGATTCACTGCCCGGACTCTTCCGACTGACAGATGAACAACACAAGATCCGCCAAGGGCTCTCGCAATTGATAGATGAGTAATTCAATAATTAATCTTCAATTTAGAATTAAATATTTTTATATTAACAGGTTCCAACGATGACAGCTTTTCTTCCTGGAGCCCTGTGGACACCACTCTTGAACACCAGGTAAGTACAATACTTCACTGATTTTAATTTTTATAAATTTTTACTTTTCCAGATATCCTGTCTCATTTGTGGACTTAAGGATTCTGGAGACACGACGGAGTGCACGGAGTTTACCGCGTTACGATCAAACTGCCACTGGACCCCTTGAATAGGATATAAAGGTAAGTATACATATAATTGAATACCCTTTTATGTTTTAATATTACACCTTTATTGTATAAGGCGGAGCACAGCACGCGAGATGCACTACGGCAGAGCTACGGATGAACTGAACTCGAGGCAACTACGCACTCGCTTAAATAGGCTGGCCGCAGTACCCCTGACGCTCCCCCATCACTTTACCATATTTTTTTAATACAAATACATAATTCCTTAATTTTAACTTAACCTATCTGGAAACCGCATATTTCCAAGTAACTGCGCTAATTGCGACTTACGTAAATATTATAATTTACAAAATAACAATACTTTTTTAACAATAATTATAATACTTTTACTTAATTAATTTACAATGCTTTTTTAATTTATAAGGCACACTCTGCGCTACTTAGATTAAAGTTAGTTACAGCGGCTTACATATAAACACAACTTTGACCATAAAACTTTTGTATTAACATTAGTTCTCTATATGTTAATTTTGATTATTGTATAACTTTTTGAAACAATAAATTTTCGCTTAGTAAAACTCTTATCAAACCAGTGATTCTATTTGACACCTGTCCAATGATGCCATTGTTCCTTTGTTCCATATTTCTCAGTGTATTAAGCTGGGCGCACAATAATTCACACGATTCTTTAACGTTTAGGATTTACATCACTCTGGACGCTTATTGAGAATATATTTTTTAGGTTGCGCAATCTGACGCAATAACGGTCAATTGTTGTGCAATTCTGTTATTTTCCATGCAGAACATATAACCCTTTTGTTTGTTGTTTTATCGAATAAATTCTAAAAGAACTTTCAGACTATTGTTCTGTGGTTCAACTTCCGCTTAATACCATACCTGTTTAGATATTGCATCATATTGCGCAATACTTACCCTCCCTCAATCTATTTTGAGAACATGCTAAAGAACTTTTGAACCATGCGTCGGAACATAATACATCTCAAAGGAATGCTTATTTTTATGTTTTAGATTGATTCCGCTTAATTTTAACTTAAAAAATCTATTTTTGTACATGTCGCCATTAATTAACTAGTACAAACTATACATCATGAGTACTAAATGCTTGACAATAAACTCGTTATCTCATATCTTAATCTTTTTATGCCAGAGACGCTGTACGCTTATCTTTTCTAACCATGCCGCCTTTGATCTTTGCACCGGTTCCTTACTAGTGATGGGCGATACAGCTCTAAAGTATCGATACAGCGTGTCGATACGTATTGGAGTCTTTAGAATCGATACCATCAATATCAGTGAATTATTATATCAATTTTTCTAAACCATATATGTACTATTACATACTAACATACAGCGCAAATTCCTAAAGTGCAATATTATTAAGTTAATACACTTTGTATTTTTTTCAATAAGTAGGGCGTACAATATTTTTTTTGAATCATTTGTATTTTATATACTCTGTATCTTTCGTCATACAATATATTATACATCATTTTATACCATTTTACATATAATATGTATTTTATATCACTTATATACTTTCTAATTTGTATAATTTAGGAACATGGAGGAACTTGGAGTCAATTTTTGATCAGATCCATCTTTATTTCAAAGCTATTCTATTCTAAATGCCCATTCTTCGAATGACAGCGAGTTCAAGAACAACAATTGTTGCAAATGGTCGCTACTGAACCGATTTCTTGACTCTGTAACAATGTTACCTGCTTTGGAGAATAACCTTTCTGAAGGCACTGACGTGGCGATAATGCTTAGGTATCTTTTGGCCACCTTCGACAAGACAGAATGTGAATAGTTATTCCAGAACTTTATAGCATTCTGATTTCTGTGAGTCGTAGGTTGATTCAGGTAATAGCTAAGATCTTCTGATATAGTGTTGTGATGCGAATTTCGTTGAGATCTATTCAAGTTCGCAAGATTTTCGTGATAAGACCAAAAATCGTTTTCCTGGTTCGATTCATTAATTTGCAAATCTGCTTGTTGAACTGCAGTGTTTTCATTTTCCGACGATGCATCATTAACAATTTTGGATATTTTGTTAATTGCCTGGGAGCATGCAATTCTATCCATAAAATGAATTTTTTTAAACCTCGGGTCCAAAATTGTGGGAATCGCGATGTTGGGCATTTGTTCAATGTTCGCGAAGCGCTTGTTAAATTCGTCTAGCAGCAATTTTGTTATTAGCTGACCTGACTGTGATTCAAGTTGATACTGCTCCATTTTCATTTTTAATGTATGAATTACAGGTATTACTTTACTGGCCGTGAGGTATGACTCACCACACAACATTTTTGTAGCCTTTTCAAAAGGCTTTAATAACTTTACTAATTCCTGAGCAGTTTGCAATTCGATTGCTGATAACATACCCGGAGCACAAGGCGACTTTAAAAGTATTGGGGCTACTTTTTCAGATAGGTGGATGAATCTCTCTAGCATGTAATATGTGGAATTCCACCTAACTTCCATGCTTTGTTTCAGTTTCAATTCTGTAACCTTACGCAATTCGTTGGCAGCTGGGCCAGATTTTTTGAAATGATGTACGATAGCCTTGACTTTTTTACACAAGCTATTTACAACTGCGTCATGTTCAATTATTTTAGATGGAACCAAATTTAGAGTATGGGCAAAACACGGTAAGTGCTTGTCTGAACCGAATGCATCTATGATACCCTTCTTCATGTTGGCTGCATTGTCAGAAACGCAAACAACGACGTTTGCTTTTTGGATGTTCCAATCGCTGGTTATATCTAATAACCAGTTTGTTATGAAGTCTGATGTGTGCCTTTCCTTTAATTCTGTAACTCCAATGGTGACAGCTTTGTGCTCATCATTTGATATGAAGTGGGCTGTGACTCCTAGGAAGCTCTTCGTATTCAATGAATCCATCCAGATGTCTGTTGTCGAGGAAACATTCTCTATTTCTGATAATTGCACTTTTACCATGGATGATAATAAGTCATATTTCCCTTCCAGAAGTCTGGTAACTGTTCTCCTACTAGGAATTTCGTACAAAGGCGCTGCTGTCCTCATAAAAGCTAGAAAGCCTTCGTTCTCGACTGTAGAGAAGGGCAAATTGTCTTTTGCAATCATGTATAACAATTTATTTGTTATTTCTGCTGCTTTTGATCCTCCATCTAAGAACATAGATGAATATTACAAATTACAAAATTGAATAGGATTCCAAAATTATTGCAGAACAATTTCAACTAACAAAAGCTATGTTTTTGAACACAGCATCAATACTATGGAAATATTACAATATCATGAATAATGGAATAGAACTGATTAAGATTTGAGATATGACGTACTCTGGAATGACTTCTGTGTAGCAAATGCTGAATCCAGCCTCGGCTGTTTTGATTTTGTCACCACTGCTGACATGCTAGACATTCTTGTAGTCGATGGTGCTGAAGATGAAGCACGTTGTTCCTCGTCTTCAAAATCGTCGATTTCATTTCTAGACTGTGTCTGATAAGAATATATATTTATAATTTAAACAGACCGAATTATGTGCCACATATATTTACATAAAAATATTAATATTACCACATGTTTCCTTTTAGATGTTTTTGCTCCTTCTTCAGTCTTGCACATTTTCACGTCGGGATGATCACGATCAAGATGAAATTTTTAATTTGTGGTATTGCCTTTGGATTTTACTTCTTGGCTGCAAAGTTTACAGGTGGCTCCTGTTTCAGTTTTCATAAAATAGCTCCAAACCGCGCTTGTTGACTTAGGACCCACTGGAATATAATAGGATTTTTTATTAAGAGCTCGTGCTCTGGGCGTACGAATCGGATTTGCAGATGGGTAATTCAACCAATTCGTATTTTTTTTAACACTTTTTTTTATTAAAAGAAACGGTGTATCTCGTTACAATTAGCTATTTACGCTATCCCGGTCAAGTTCGAGAGCGTTCGTTTTAATATAATTTTTTATCCTATCCTTGTCTCTCTTTGACGTGTGGATTATGGATTTCTTGAACCGATCATATAGCTTACCGCGCCATGTGGTTTGCCAAGGATCGTTCTAATAGGTGTTTTGGTATGGTTCCTATGGGTCATATAGCTAGGCTAGCGTAATGCTATCCGCTAATGTCTTAAAGTCACCTGGTATTTGGAGGAAATATGGTTCACAATGCAATATTGGTTACCAATCCCACTTTTGGGAAGAGATTCAGTATGGCGTGGCAACGCTATGTTGTCCGCCAATGTCGTCCCGTGATTCAATGGTCCTTTTAGATTAGGAGACAGTGTACAGCTGATAGTGGTGTTATTCACCCACTGATAGGATATTTTTAGGTAGTTTGGTTTCGGAGACTTTTGAGAGGCGAAGTAGTCGCGTGGTCTATCCAATGCCCGTAACCCTTTTATTCCTCTCGACCCTGTTTTAGCTGGTAGGTATCGTTTGGAGGCGCTATGACTCGAACGACCGCTCAGACTAGTCAGGGAGGATTAGAACTCCTTTACTTTATTCCTTTGAAATCCTGAACTTTCTGTCTCGAGCTTCACCGTAGGAGGTGTAGTAATCGAATGGATGACTTATCGCGGTTTCGCTCGGCTTTTATACTCACTGAGCGTACGTTAATGCTGGATTTGAATTTTCTACATTGTTGCGTTGCCCCATCTATGAGACCCGCCTGTACTATCTACTTCGGGTGATTTAAATTATCTTCCCGCGTAAAGTTTAAAGGGACTCGCAATGTTTTGGTTTGGGTTTGTTTTCCTCTCAGAATGCCTTTGGCTCATTCGCACTTGGCTGTTTCCATCATCGAGAATTACATAATCAAAACAAAAACATTGCATTGGCGTATATAACAAAAATTAAGAATTTTACGCTCTGTTACGTTACAATATGAATCTTGAATTTCCTACATCTTTTAGTATGCATATCCTACAAATTATTTACAAATCATATACGTGTTTTATAAATTAAAAACCTAAAGTATCTAAATGCTAGTGCGCATTGGTTACAATAATAATTAAGAGTGTTCGAAAATCATACACATTATGTTGTTATTGTCAGAGATGACATTAGTGGATAAGACCCATTTCTAATATACCAAGACTTTATACTTCAAATAAGAATGCATACAAAAAATAATATACAGTTTGTGAAGTAAAACAATTGCGCGTATATGTCTTTTTATGCATTTTAGTTGCAATCATGAGAGGAGCGTTGCCAAAACCAAACACACTAGGTCATTGTTGCCAGAGTCCACTCTCCATTTTTAATATACAGTATTCTTAAATATTGGAGAAGTAGGCATATAACAAATAATATACGGATCGTGAGAAAAAAGATTTACTCATATATAATTTTTTGTGCGCATTGGTTGCAATAATAAAAAAAAGTGTTGACCTTATATTTGAAACAAAAATGCATATGAAAATTAATATACAGTATATGCATCCGAGCTTTATATACAGGTATTTTAAATTTAAACCAGTATTAGTTGGGCTTTCCCATGGTCGCTTCGTTTTATTACACGATCGGCGAGAAACGCGTCCTTTGCGAGGTCCTTCCGAACTCGAACGAGCTCCTTCTCGTAAAAAATACCGTCAATTTCCTCGCCGGCGAGATCTTCTAAGATGTAGAAAGGCGGTTCCCTCGTTATACCTAGGCGTACGATTTTAAAAATCTCTCGAGTCCAGCCACCCTCGTAACCTTTCACAAAAGGGTTCCTAGCACTACTGATGCGTACCAGGTCGCCGACACCGTATTTAGGGATACGCGAGCTCGCTGTGGCGTATCGCGTGGATAAATTCATACGTACCTTAGCGGCGTTATACATGATTATGTCGACTGGGTGCATTCTTATCGCAGAGTGGCGTGTCCTGTTATACGATTCCACGAGGCTCTGAAGAATATCTGTGAACCGCCGCGTGTTTCTATGTGTAAAGTAACGCCACATACGATCCTTCAGAGAACGATTAGAGCATTCGACGACAGCTGCCTTTACGTCGGGGCTGTGCACTACACGGAATCCTGTACCGAGCTCCTCGAACAGACGCTGCAGTACGGTTACGTCCGACGCAACTACACCCCAAAATTTCCACCAAACAACCCCTTTCCTATTCTTTTGTAAGCAACATTGTTCAACAAAATCAGGTCTTACACGCACCTAGCTCCTCCGTAGTATAAGCTAGAAATAGAATATTAGTAACCATAGCATTGTAAGTCCATGGGAATGATCCATGTACAGAATGTTCCCACAGGAGCCCAACAGTGAGTATAAGAGAGAGGGTAGCATAACTTTGCAAGAATTAAAGAACTTCAGGACCATGAACCCCAAAGTACGTGCCGATAACGTGGCAAGACCGCGGGAACCAAGAGCAATCTGCGGTGGTCCCACGATTCCAGAATGCACTGAATCGGCAATGTTCCATCCCTTCTCTGGGTCCAGACACTCCTCGAGCTAGAATCGAGCATCGAAATAGTCAGTCTACTTAGAAGTCTCATCAAAACCAGTTACATTTTTACTCTCATATAAATTCGAATCAAAGGCGACCTTACTACGGAAACAGTTGTGTTAGCCAAGATACCTGAGGGCCTATCTTGTCTTCCTCGCCTTAGGGCCGAGTAGTAAACCCAACTAGCGAATCACGACAAATTTTACCCCTTGTGAACTCAGTGTCCTTGTGTATCGCAACCACTACACTAGTGTCAGTGCCTACCCTAGCGGCCAAGACAAGGACCATCCTCTCCAAAATGTGGATTATTTGCTATTTCTTACGAGAACTCATTTCAGCCAAGTTACCATACCTATCTCTTACCTTCACTGGTGAGCTCATTACGTTACCTATTTTATCATATTATCATACAACATATATGCACTGTAAGGGAGGGGTGAAGAGAATGGACACCGAAAGTTCCAGAAACAAGGCGAAGATTTATTCCTACACTATTTACATTAAAGAAAGTACCTTAACACGTTCACGCGGCGGCGCGGGCCACCGGTGACCCGCACTAAACTGTCCTATCGGGCGGCGCGGGTCACTGGCGGTACGCATTCGATTGTGTTCTGAATTATTAGATTATTAAACCCTGAG
>JARQTH010000570.1:39325-53544 GCA_030142595.1 Trachelus iudaicus
GGAAGAGAATTTTGAGCAATTGGATATTCGCAATATTCCCGATGAGTCCCTTACGGGTTACATATTCGAAATTGATTCGGAATATCCTATCGAGCTTCACGAACTTCATAAAGATTTGCCGCTCTGTCGCCAACAATACACTCCGTCAGGCTCTAAAAATTCGAAATTGATAACTCCGCTCCACTCAAGAGATAAATACGTCATTCATTATAAGAATTTAAAACAATGTTTAAAATTACGTATAAAGTTAACAAAAATTCATCGTGTTCTAAAATTTAAACAGGCACCATGGCTCAAAAGTATATAGATTTGAACACCGAAATGAGAAAAGATCGAATAATATTTTGAAAAAACTTTTATAAACTTATGAAAAAATTCGGTTTTCGGTAAAATAATGGAAAATGTTAGAAAACAAAAAGACGTTAGACTCGTCGTTAGTTGGGATGGAGCAAAGGCTCTGATTGCAAAACCAAATTTCCATAGCTGCACCGTATTTGATGAAGATATGATCATAGTGGAATAAATCGAACAATAATTAAATTCAATAAACCGATATATACACAGGATCTTCCATCCTAGACATATACGATTTTTACTACAACTATATAAAAAATACTTTTGGTGATAAAGCTAAATTGATGTATACCGATACCGATAGTCTCATATATTACCTTTACTGTTCCGAATATATATGAGTATATTAAACGTGACTTAGATAAATTTGACGCCTCAGAATATCCTCCGGATAATGTTTATGATATACCACTGGCAAATAAAAAAGTATTAAGATTAATGAAGGACGAAAATAATGGAAAAATTATAGTTGAATTTGTAGGGTTGCGAGTAAAATTATACTCTTTCAAAATTTTAGGAGAAAGCAAAGATAAAAAGCGCGCGAAAGGAGTCAAAGAATCTACATTAAAATAATTACTTTTGATAATTAAATTCAGCGTTTCCTACATCATCAGAACTTAGTTAAATGTCAAAATTTAATTCAGAGTAAAATAATATAAGGCTTCATAAGTGCTTCAACAATTGCGCCCGATTTTCTATAATCCTTATTTTCATTATCCACCAAGGTAGAAGTTCCGGCATAAACAATTAAATTTTGTACAAATCCTGTCTGACACTCACAAAGAATAAAGGATTTTATTCCAAATCTGTTTCTTTTAGATGAGATGTACTGTTTGAAAAATAGCCGCCCTTTATATAACAATAAACTTTCGTCTATGCACAGTGTTTGGAAGGGTTGAAATGATTGACTACATTTTTTTCGTAATATATCAATCACGTTCCGTATTTTGTACAAACGATCATTGGTAGAACCGACATCATGGTTGAAATGTAGCGTCTGTAATAATTTGAAATAGCGGTTTCTAGGCATTACTTCTCCAAAAATTCCACTATGTAGAAGTTTATCTTTACTCCAATACTCCACTAATGATAATTTCTTGTTACGTGCCATCAAAAATGATATAGCAAAAAAAACAGTATAGTTCCGCTACTACGGATCTTTCTGAATTGTATATGTTACCATTATTACTTCAAGGTCAATAATGATTAGTTTCATTTACAATCAACTCTACGAAATCTTCAGAAACGAAAAACTGAAAATAATCTAAAACTTTTGCTGCTCTAGTAATGTTTCTTTTCAGTCCTCAACCTTCTGACGAAAACTTATGTATTTTAGGGACATATTTTTCTGACATCCATATTCCACAGTAACTTATTGATTTCAATATTATCCGCTTCTGATTCTGCAGTAATACATCGAGTTCTTCTTTTTTTGTGAAGTATAATATTATTTTGATTCTCATTATCAGAATCAATCAACTCGTTGGATAATAGAATTTTTTTGACCTTTTCTGTGACATTCTAATAAAGGCGTAAAAATATTTTTTAAACAAAACTGCAAATAAATTTTTTAAATCAATGCTATGAACCTTAAAAAATTAATATCTGATTTCCAATTTCTCGTAATGCTTCCAAAATGATTTCTTACTTTTTTATTTTAGTTTACAAATATGTACTTCTGCTAGAGTTTAATTAGTGTTTAGTCTCTGGTTCTGGTGAATCTATTATAGTAGCAGAAAATTGGAAAACCTGGAAAAATAGTATAGGAATTAAAAAATATTAAATAAAAAGAGTTGAACAATTTACGGTTGAGATTATAAGAATTTGTGGGGTTCCTTGAAGTTGGATGGAGTTGAAAAGGGTGTCTTTACAATCAATGAGGTTCTCAGGAGTGCTTGAAAGACGGAAACAGCATCAGATACTATCAGGGCTTCTAGATAAGAATCGCAATACTAATGTCTTACAAGCGATGATTTTCTCAGGAGTGCTTGAAAGACTGTGAAAATCTTTACAAGTTACTTACACTCACTCGATGGTCGCTTAGATTTCACTTTCCGTTTATTTTCTAACTTAATTTGATCAAGTTTCTCCTTCCGTGTAGTTTTGTTCTTCACTTCTTTAACGCCGTATAGTAATGCATTGAGCACTTTTGTAAAACTAACTAACTGACTACTGGAGGCGCGCCCTTTTTATACTAAGTCAAAGCCTAGAGATTTCTAGACAGACTGAAACTTCGAGAACGTGGTGAATAACGAAAATTAGATAAGATCTATATCAGAATTTTTTTTAATCAACACATTCTTGATTAGTAATATAATAAATAATAGTTTGTCAATAAAAGAATGAGCTATTTGAATAATTTTTCTAGCTGAAGATAAATATCAATCAATCGCGAACATTGAAAGATCTACCGGTAATGCTTAATGGCGTCATCCATTGGCTGACAGAATGAACTGTCACTAGAAGTGTCATGGCTGCGCATATGTCGTTGACAGGTGGACTGCCTGGAGGTGTGAGGTTTTGTTTTTTAAACAACTTCACTTCAACAGAATTTAGTTTAAAATCGGCGCTGGTATACACGAAATGTCGAGTGGATATCGAATAACTCCGGCGCTGCTACACACGGGGTGTCCAGTGCATGCCGGATATATCCGGCGCTGGTAATGGAAGGATTAATATTATATCATTTGTTATAAACTGTTATGCCGTGAGGATATTGTAAAATGATCTTCAGCACTTTTTATAATGAAAAATAGCAAAAACAAAACTTTTTTATTATATCTTTGTTTCTTTAACAATAGCACTGTTCTATTATTCTAGTTTCTTTTAATGAGCAGACGATGCTCACTCGGAGCCAACAGTTCGACGACTAACTTTTAGTTGCGTCTGAAATAAAGGAGAAGAGCTCCTACGCCTTAGTATAAGTTTGCTGACAATGGGTTGCTTATCGTATGATACTAAGAATGCTTACCTAAGAAAATGAAGTACAAAGTAAATAACTAATTGTAAGTAACGCTTAGGGCATAACAAAACATTAAAATTAATTTCGTCGTGCTTCGTAACAGGAATAGCACATCTACCGTTATTGACGTATAATTGTCAAAAACTGTATGCTTTGATATTATATAATAAAGGAAAGCTTAGGAACAATGCGGAGCAATAATAGTCTTCAAAAATAATATTGTAAATTAAGGCTCTTACACTATAAACAGTAAGACCATTATTGATTTACAGTGTATTTACATTGGATTCTGCACTTGAAAAGTTTTAAATTTATCATTGTAGTTTTTTATTGGTATTGGTATTGGAAATCTTGATTGCAGTATATTGATTTGAAGCTTACATACAGAGTACAATTTTTCTGTATATTTATAATGGTTATTTGAATTCCGATCTTTGGTTGAGAGTAACAGAACATGTAATGTTACCTTAATCAAGTAAGATTTAGTAAACAAAAAGTTATTCATTGTGCATCTTGATAAGAATTATCTCTAAATTGGCCTTAAAAGTACAAATCAAACTTTTGGTCTTTATATGTATATTTTTTCTTAATGAACAATAGAAGTTTATGTATATTAATCCTTCTTTGTTAATGCATTCTTGTATTGGTTATGAATCCACGTTTTTATTGTTGCGGATTTTCTATTTGAAAGTCCTGCGTTAGCATTCTTCAGTCTTTGAATTTTTCCTAATGTAGGTAAAGTTTTTGCTGCAATATGTTTACTAAATGCTTCAAGTATCAGGTCCTTCTCATATTTCGTCTAACGTGTACAAGTACACTTTCCAAAGGATGATGCTGTAAATATGTAAAACAATATTTTACAATAAAAATATCCACATTTATCAACTTCGGTCGCATTAGTTTGATCGTTTATAATGTTAAACATATATATTTCAATAGTTTAGACCTTTTTTGGAAGTCTTATTCGAATCGAGTTTACTTTTAAATTAAATAATAAAGTTTCCATTACATACTTCACATTTTCGTTTCTTATTTGATGGATCATCCGTTAAGGGAGAAGAGAAGCAATTTACTGATTTACTGTCATCAGCGGATGATTGATTTGGAGATGGCATGGATGTTGATATACCTGCGAATAAATACATAAATAAAATTGTACTAATAAAAATATATAGAATTGGAGTCTGCAACGGAATTAAATCCATCTAGAGAAAGAAATAAAGTTAGATGTATTTGCGGCAGTACTTCTAATAAAACACTTAGAATTTTGCTTAAAGGCGTGTTACGTCCCCTAAGAGATAGGACGTAACGACGTGGATACTGCTTTTGCGCGCGCTTCCGTCTCCGAACCAAATTTCGGGTACAGAATATAAAGCACTTTATTCAATCTATGCACTCACACCGCACACGCACTCTTACTATTGGTACTAAACTTTCGCTCCTTCGCTCACACCCACACTCTCTTATCTATAACTTACCCTGGTCCTAGGCCAGGTGGTCGCAGGCTATGATCTAGGTGTAAATTCTAAGTCACAATCCACAAGAGTTCTCTCGCACTCCACTCCATGAGGGACCTACCAGTGGCGTAATTCGCTCGGAGCGATAACTATGGGTCACGGTATAGGGATCCCGAACCTCACTCACTGCTCGCGAGACTGACAACTACTGAACTGTGCACCTCTGAATGGATTTCTAAACCGTGGTCGGTTAGGCTCAAAAACTGAGACTGAATCCCGAGCCTCGCGACGTCCAGCTCGCCACCTCGTTCCCCGTCGGAACGGCCGTTGCGAGGGGTGTTCGACGAATGCTGAGTTGTCAGTCTCACGAATATTCCTCGTCCAAAGTCCGCCATACGTACGGGTGTCGGGTGATCCCGTACGTGACAGAATTTGCCCACTAAGATCATCACTGGCAGGGCCCTCAAAAAGGGGAAAGCGAGAGAGAGGAGTGCTTATGCCAGTGGGACGACCCGATTGCGAGCTCCGAGTAACTTGGTTCCTCGCATTCGGGCGACCAAGATCTGAGAGGGGCGTCAGGGTGTATGTGAGATGTTCCGGATGCGAGTTCCGAGTTACTCGGGACTCGCAACCGGGACGTAACAGGCGTATTTCAAAAACAAAATATTTGTATAAAAATACTTCAATATGTTTTATGAAACAGATAATTGTAAAATAAACGAAATACCCTCATGCGATTGAGCCTGCGACAAATTGTTATCTTCAACATTCTATTCGTCGGATTCATCATCGTTTTCATTTCCATGAACTACTTCTAAGAGCTTAGAGATCCTCAAAATTTCTCGGATTAAAACGCGCTGTCTATAAAGATCCCTATTTATTTTATCCGTATGGCCCATAAAGTTGGCTAAACCGGAAACTTCATCGTTTTTTAAGTTTAGATTGAAACACATAATGGCAATATGTTTTCTTAAAATGGTTCCACGTAATGTTTCTGGATTTGTTGCTCCATATTCTTCTGAGAATTTTCGCAGAAGCTCACAAGCTCTAAAATATCTATAATCACCCGTTAATGTTCCAGAAATGCCAAAAACGTAAGGATTTTTTGGGCTCATATTAGCCAATTTTCTATTATTTAAGAGAAGCTTTAATGATTGTAGCATTTCTGTAGATAGCAATACAGGCACCGTACGACCCAACTTTCCTCGAATTGTAAATCGGACATACTTGCTTGCAGCTTTCTTATCAATATCATTAAACTTTTTATAGGCCTCATTAATTGTTTTTTTATTAATCTTTTCATAATTTAAAAAGTCTTCAATCAAAGTACGCCCGGTTTCACCTGCTTTACGGCGGTTAAATAATTGCATCAAAATAAGACATGTTTCTGCTAAAGCAATATAAGCACCCTGAAAAAATTTCTGCTTCAATGATTTGCGAGCATTTTCGAGTCTATTTCTCAAAAAAGTTTTTAATTTTTCGTTATCAGCTACAAAGGGCAAAGCTACTTTCGATTGTCTTTTTTTTTCGGAATTGAGTTTCAATGGCTGTACGAGCAACCGTTGCCGAGTAATTGACAGACAATAATTTTATAAAATCTTCGACAAAATCTTGCTTTTTTTTTCTATCGTCTTATCCATCTAGAAATGCATTGCTTCCCTACTTGTTGGAGTAACATTCCTAAAGCGGTTGCTAAAAATGGAGTTTTAAAACCATTTCCTGACGCATACAAACCGACTAGATGCAAGAATCATAGTTTTTTGGGTAGAACACAGAGAAAAGATCATCAATATCAGTGTTAAGATTCTTAATTTCGAGAATGAAGCGTCCCAGTTGACGCATTTTTTGTCGAGTCCTATCGAAGTGGCGTGGATCTTTATACTTGTTGCATAATATATTTGCAAAATTAATGAGAATTTTATCATAACGAATAGCTCTTGTAGCCCTGTCATCTGTTAATGTGGGGAAAACCCTTGTTCGAAGGATTTTACACGCGGATGAATGAATGCGACCTTCATTCGCCTTGAACCAGATATTAATGTTCTGTTTTTTAGGGCTTATTACATTTCTTAAAATGGCGTCGAAGAGTCGATTTTGAATAACTCCTTTCACATAATTTGCAAGTGGAATAATTTTACATTAGGACGTCTAATGACTTTAAGTTCTCCAGTGTTAACTTCGCTATTTGTGTTGAACAAGAATTGGCCCTGCTTACGTATTTTTGCAATAATTTTTGTTCGTCCCTCATGACCTTTCGGAAGAGCAAGAAATGATTCTATTTTTTTAATATCTGCATGTTTCCTCCCGAGATGTCGACTGAGTTTTGCTTGCTGGGTCTTACAATAGACACAAAAATCTAGTTTGTTTTTAACTAAAAGTTTTAAAGCACATGAAGTTTTTTACGTGTTGCAATTTGTATATATTATAACGGGATGCCCGGTTCGTCCCCGCTATAATCAATTTATCCACAGAGCCGCCAGAAAGCGCTAGAGGGCTAGGAATTTCCGAAAAATTAGGAGTTCTGATCGGGAATCGAACCCGATACCTTCGGATTGCCAAGTCGTGCACTTACCACTGTGCCACCGTACCCACTCTCTGACCTGATAAGTCCTATTTCTTTATTTTTCGGTCATTCCTAGGTGGACCCCCTCCAGCTCTGCAACGCCCTGTTTCAATATATTATAAGTATGACAATTCTTATGTCTAGATGATGAAAGTAAAGTTACCTTGATAATTCAGAATCTACCGAGAGGGAAGTGTTTGTAGATCGAAGACTCCGTAATGAATTATTCAAATTTACTTCTCTTTCATCATTATTTAGCAAAGGACTGTTCATAACAATACTTATTTATTTTATTTGTTTATTTATTTATATATTACCAGATTAATACAATAGTGATACATGTTAATGCTAACCTCAAGACGTACATAATATGTCTGAGGTAGCAAAACATCCTACAGAGGTAGGCAAAGCTACCTGTACATAGGTCTGGTGTTTGTACTTATAAAACTAACTTAAAACTAAAAAATGAAAATCTTGTTTGTTACAACGGTATGTTTGCAGAGCAAAATATATAAAACATCCCAATGCTTTTCGAAGATATTTACACTATAATTCGATTATGTCAGAATATATATGTACTTATCCATTTTTTTATTTTTATTTTGTTACCATTTTTGTTACCATTTTTGTTAATGTATAAAATTTTCAGATTTGGATCTTCGCTTGGTAAACAGTTATACAGGGTGTCCCATTTGAAACAGGACAGTTGAATATCTGTTTAAGGAAGAGCGAGACAGTAAAATGTGTCAGACGAAAGTTGTAGGGTACGAAGGGGGAAAGTCAGTGCAAATAGAATTATGCTCCTACTATGTATGCTTCTATGCTGCAAGCATAAAGCTATTTTTTTTAATTGCAACTAAATGTTTGAACCCTGACAAGTTGTGCTTTTCATCGAGACGAATTCAACTATACCCTATTTTATGATTTTTTAAATCGATTTTCTATGAAATATCACACAAAAATGGAACAAAATGCGACTATCTCCATTCAGGCCATTCAGGTTCTTCGGTCTGTTATTGGAAATTTTCGACGCCAGCTGAAGTTGTGTCTCACTAAAAATGATGGCAACATCGATCATATCCGGCAATAAGTGGGCCCTGCATCTACACATTCACACACGTGCAACATGTGAAATAGATCATGTAGGAAAGCTTCAATAAAAATAATCGCGTTTTGTTCTATTTTCGTGTGATATTTCATAGAAAATCGATGAAGAAAATCATAAAATAGGGTATGGTAGACATTCTGTATATCTGGAATGCCCTTATATAATTATTCTTATCTCTAACCGCTTTAGATCACTTAGATGGTTTTATAAACTTATGTCTAGTTCTACTGACTGTTGACAAGTATATCCCCCAAAAAACACTTACGTGTAAAAAACTACGCCAAGTATAGGAGTGCTGTGAATTCCTGCAACAAAAAGTATTGAAATCATATCATTGAGGCCAAGTATTTAAGTCACTACATGTTTGCCAATTATATGATCTAGCACTAGCCCATCATTTTATTTGTGTTTTCAAAACTTCCTATAACGTTTTCGCTGCTCTTTTGTATTACTACTGCTTCCGGTAGTTGATTATGATTTAATGGTTATTCAACAATTTATGAAACTTTAGATGATTCCTTATTGAGTACTACTTGGCGGGTCCGTGCCAGGAATTTCAAAATACTTACTTTGAATGTACTAATAGTATTCTAATACTATATGTTTGTTATTAAACTTTTACCGTTATTATTTTTGACGAGTTATTGTTAATATGCTCTATATAGATAGTTGACATTGGTTTTGAGTTTGATGATTGACATAATGAACGCAAATTCATTTCAAGAAATGCACGAATCCGCCAAGTAGTACTCGATAAGGAATCACCCAAAGTTTCATAAATTGTTGAATGACCATTAAATCATAATCAACTACCGGAAGCAGTAGTAATGTAAAAGAGCAGCGAAAACGTTATAGGAAATTTTGAAAACACAAATAAAACGATGGGCTAGTGCTAGATCATATAATAGGCAAACATGAAGTGACTTATGTACTTGACCTCATTAATCTTATATCAATACTTTTTGTTGGAGGCATTCACAGCACTCCTGTACTTGGCGTAGTTTTTTACACGTAAGTGTTTTTTGGAGGATATTTCAATACTTTAGCAAAGTTGCGTTGCCAGCGCCATCTGTGATGTAAAAAAAGTAAATGGACATGCGAAGACCGAGAGGGAGACAACTACGGAACTGAAGTGATCCTATCGTCTCTTGAGTACTTGTATATGAATGTAATTTAATCCTCCGTCGGGCGCCCCTCAAAAACTCCTTAGATCAGGCGCGGTGTGCCTGAGAGGCTCATTTCCGAAAATCATCTATAAAATCCATACTAAACTATCTTATGCTAAAATTCACAATTACTTACCTTTGTAGGGATGTATTCAAAGGAAATATGTTAAGAAATAATAAAAAAAGCAGATATTATTTATAACAAAATTAAAAGAACAAATTTAAAAGTGTTCGCAAATGTAGTCTTATTATTCGTTGTGACGTGATTTTTCGAATCACGGTCCCAAGTCGGCTCCGGTTACCGATATAGTTAACGTTCTCGATTTCTGATTCCCTTCGGGTCGCCGTCCTGCTCAGAAGCTACGCTCTCGGATTGATTTGCATAGTTATGTCAAGGCTCTAGTCAGATTTAGTTATGATTTAGTGGAGGTCGAGGTGCTCGAATCTGGCGTGGGGAGATAGTCTCGACGAACCGAGTTGCCCGTCAGAGTACCCGACGGAAACGTCTCCACGGACCGGCAGAAGTCCGGCTGGAATACCGGCGCCCCGCTGGAGATGGGCAAAGAGCTGTAGAGCGGGCGGAGATACGGTTTTGTTAAGGTTAAGGGCAGGAGAGGAACCTCCTGCCCGAGTTGAAGATGTGGTGCCCAGCTGTCGCCCGATGCCCTGGGGAAGCGGCGGTGGAGGATCTCCAAAGGTTATGTACCGATTCGTTAAGGAACGCTCACGATTTAGTTTAAAGGGACGACTCGAAGGAGATAAAAGAGTTATCGGCTACAAGGATCTAGACCTATCAGAATGATTAGTTCTCGGATTTGATTGTTGTCACAGCAGTCTGTCTCGGGGCACCGACCGAGGTGTCACGGGCTGGGTCGTGCTCCCCTGTGCTATCTGTTGATAGTTTTTCTAGCCGTGTTTCGGCACGGCCGAGCCAGTTCTCGATTCGGTTAGTTCTCGCGCTGTTCTCGGGATATCCAGGAATTCTATGAATTCCTGTGAGGGCTACGGGAGTGCAGTGCAGTGCATTAGTGCAGTGCCCACCACGGTGTCTAATGGATACAGTTCTCGGATACCCCGGATTAGCTGTACCAGCTCCGGTGAGTCGTCCCAATTATTAATTGATGGCGGGATTTCGTTTCGATCTTTCCAGATTCGCTCTGGTGCTTTCTCGGTATACTACTCTCTGTCTCGCGCACTATTTGCCCGCCTTACTTCGACCCTCTCTACTTCAACCTAGCAGCCTGAGCGGCCGTGCATTTCCGTAACCGTCCGCTCCCGTTCGTGCATCCAGTTGCGTTTGCTGATTTTACGCGACCCCAAAGATCAGCACCTACGGTTGCGTTTCTCGATTTCACGCCTCCGCAAAAATCGACAGGATCCGTTAAGCTATCGTCTCTTCTGATAGGTTCCGTCAGAGCTCTCGTTTTGGTGGAGTTGGGCCTGTTCCATCCTAACTCCCAGTTCATACCGGCTCGTCAATTCCCGGTGGAATAAGAATTGGCTCGCGTCCGCCTGGCTTGCGGATGCATGAACGAAGGGTGGACGGCCGAAGGTAACGTAGGTTGGTTTTCGAAAATAGTTCGCTCTCGGATGTTCAGTTATCGGTGTCGAGTTCGGAAAAATAGAATTACGTTACAGTCCATACATGTACACTGCGGGACATTAATGCCGTCCTTGGGTGGAGCTAGCAGGAAGCGTGAGCGGGGGCGACCGGCAGTGGCGACTGGTGACGAGCAAGCCAGACCGACGCGTAGAGGGAGTAGCCTATTCCCCTCGCTCGAGACGGCAATATTGTCATGAGTCCAGGCGTCCCGCATAAGAGTGTCTCACTTGCGTCTAACAAGGGGAGTACACCAACTGGGGGTCACGGATTCGGATGAAATTTATCAGTAATGGAGTATAGCATCAGGAAAGAAGGATGCTCAAGCCGTACGACGCAACGTTGAGTTATAAGCCGAAAAAAGCGATTTAAAATATGTGGCGTATGATGTGTACTAGTTTTGTTACATTGACATTTCAAGTAGCGCCGCAGCTCAAGGATAGTGTGCCAGACTACCACTCTGACGTCGCGCGTTCGGTCCCTACCCGTGGACTATTGAATTTTTTTGGTTCATTCATGCACAACATAAAATACTTTGTCATAGTATATATGTCGCCTGTTTGCTTCAAACTAGTAGGTAGAATACAAAAGACTGCACGTAACGGAATTTTTGGGGTCGTTGGGATCTACCTGCTCACATCAGGTATAAGAGGGCTATAGCTAAGGTCAATAGCAGGGCGAAAAAGGTGCAAAATATATTAATGTAACCCGAAATATTTTCATGGTAATATTCAAGACAAATTATTTTGTGAAAATAAATTTTCTGGAACAAATTATTATTATATATATTGTAACGTGGCGTTACAGAGCTGGAGGGGATACCACCTAGGAATGACCGAAAAATAAATAAATAGGACTTATCAGGTCGGACAGTGGGTTCGATGGCACAGTGGTAAGTGCTCGACTTGGCAGTCCGAAGGTATCGGGTTCGAATCCCGATCAGAACTCCTAATTTTTCGGAAATTCCTAGCCCTCTAGCGCTCCCTGGCGGCCCTGTGAATAAATTAATTATAGCGGGGACGAGCCGGGCACCCCGTTATAATATATATATATATATATATATATATATATATACACATGTGTGCGTGTGTGTTATATTATAATTATATTTAATTTTTATTATTCGTAATATAATAATATTCCAAATAAAGTTATATATCGTGCATGAATGAAAAAAAATTCAATAGTCCGCGGGCAGGGATCGAACGCGGGTTAGTCAGAATGGTAGTTTGGCACTTTATCCTTGAGCTGCAGCGTTACTTGAAATTTCAATCTAACAAAACTAGTACACATGATAAACCACATATTTTAAATCGCTTTTTTCGGCTTATAACTCAACGTTGCGTCGTATGGCTTGAGCATAATTCTTTCGTGATGCTATACTACATTACTGATAAATTTCATCCGAATCCGTGACCCCCAGTTGGTGTACTCCCCTTGTAAGCGCTAGTCGCCCATAAGACCCTCTCACTCCAAACTTCAGCCTCTCTTATTATAATCCGCTAGACGCAAGTGAGACGCTCTTAAACGCGCTGAGCCACCGCTGGCAGCGAGTGAGAGGGTCTTATGGGCGATTAGCGTTAGACGCAAGTGAGACGCTTTTATACGCAGTGCAGGCTATCTCTGGGACTCCACTAACTGCGATTGAGAGGGTCTTATGCGGACTCACGTTGAAATTCTATGAGACACTCTTATGCGGGACGCCTGGACTCGTGACAATATTTCCGTCCCGAGCGAGGGGAGTAGGCTACCCGCTCTACGCATCGCCCTGGCTTGCTCGCCACCAGTCGCCACTGTCGGTCGCCGCACTCACGCTTCCTACTAGCTCCACTCAAGGACGGCATTAATGTCCAGCAATGTACTTCGAGTTTCTTCGGGTAAAAGGTCTCGATCTTTGCCCGCTGCCTGTACAGCCGGTCGTCTTTACTTGGCCCGGCACTCGACCAAGTCTCTTGATATTTTCTCAACTTGTCTTTCATCTCTCCCACTGTTGTTTTTAACACTACGACGTCGTCAGCGTATGCAAGCCTTCAGAACTTTTCTTGTCCTGCTATTACTGTTTCTAAATGGCAACTTTTTATCTTTTCTTCGATGTCTGACAGAAATAGTGCAAAAAGTGCTGGACAGTTGTACTAATGTAAACCTCTTATCTACGGTTCTTGTTTTTGTGTGTATTTCCTTTATCCTCTCTCTTAGTTATTTTCTTTTGTAATATGTTCTAACCCTTTTCACTACGCTGTCCCCTCTCAGGCACCAAAATATATAGAAAACGGGGGGATGCCGAGTGTTAAAGTGGCTAAAGCTTCTAGCGATATACTTAATAGGGAGGCTGCCTTTAAATCCACAAAGAATGCAAAGAGTTTTCCTCATTTTATTTTATTTAGTTCTCTTTCTATCACATGGTTTAAAATTGAATATGTTGTCGGACATGCTTCTACTTCTTCTAAACCTCTTCAAATATGCAGGAAGCGTATCTGAGAACATCTTTCCCCTCTCCATTTCATTTCTCAAACTTTCCTCTAACATCATTGCATAAATTTTATAATAACCCATATTAAATAAGGTTATTATTCTGTAGTTCTTTACATCCTTATTATCTCATTTTTTTGCAACGAAGTTATTACTCTTTTTGTGCACAAAACCTACTCACATTTGTTAAAAATATTCTTTTAGCTTGTATTTCCCTTTGAATATATCCATGCTTTGTTTTGAATTTCACCTGTTCCTTGAGTCTTCTTCTTCCTCTTGAATCTTTTTATTTGTTGTCCTATCGACTCATCTGTAAGTTCTTTTTTCTTATCGTTTTTTCATACATCCTCAGCCATTTATTATTTGAATTGTATATCTTCTTTCGTTTTTGATCTTCTGTTTATCTCCCTCTTTTCTTATCCGTGTAGCAATACCCTAAAATGTTTTTCTCATTTGTGCATTCATATACAGGGTGTCCCAGAACTACTTTTGGACCGGAAAGTGGGCGATGGCTGGAGGTGCCCTGAGTACCCTCCCGCA
>JARQTH010000571.1:0-14084 GCA_030142595.1 Trachelus iudaicus
TAAAGA
Source organism: Trachelus iudaicus (assembly GCA_030142595.1). Taxonomy (NCBI): domain Eukaryota; kingdom Metazoa; phylum Arthropoda; class Insecta; order Hymenoptera; family Cephidae; genus Trachelus; species Trachelus iudaicus. The sequence continues at coordinate 7 of JARQTH010000571.1, forward strand.
GTCTCGGCGGGCCGTGCCCTGTACGGCAGGTTGCCTGTACTTGGCGCGAGACTCGACCGAGTCTCTTGATGATTTAATGGTCATTTAATGATTATTAAAACTATAGGTGATTCCTTATCGCATAATACTTGACGGGTCCGTGCATTTCTTGATATAAATTTCGAAATTTTAACATTCCATCCTATCCTAACCTTACCTAACCAAATCTAACGTAAACTAATGTAAACCTCCATCAAGAGACTCGGTCGATTTTCACGCCAAGTACAGACAATCAGTTCAGGTAGCCGGCAATACGGGAGACGGACGAAAATCGAGACTCTTTACCCGAAGCAGCTCGCCCTATACAGCTTATCATGGGCAACAGATAATGCGACTCGATGGCCCAGGCTATTACTCTTGAAATACCTCTTTGTATCTGTTCTAAAAATAATATTTAATCAATGCCTATACACCAGAAGTAGTTAAGGAATACATTCATATAAATTTTAAGCATTCTGAATAAGTTTGCACAGAGATATAACATGATACGTATAAGTACTCTAATTCCTTCTTCGTATCCGTCTTCGCATGTGCGTTACCTTTTCACGCCGACGGATGACGCTGGCTATTTACCTTTTTTACACGACGGATGGCACTGGCGATTCACCCATATACAAAGTTAGCCTAAAGCTCAATGTGCACCATGGAGGCTAGACAGAAGAAGACAAAACTGCAATGGAGCAATTTTGAGAAATCGGGTCTGATATCGTGTCGAGTGATAGTTCGGAAATGAGCCACGAGTGTTACTGAAGCTAGAAAAACCTATCGGGAAAAGTACTCATCTAAAAGTTTATGATTAATTAGTCTCGACATGAGCGTTCACGAAGATCGCTGAAAGAAATATATATTAGCCCGTATTCAGAAGTCGCTTTCAGTGCTAATAGCGCGCTTTTAAATTTTTTCTTAGTGACTTAACTACAAGCGACTCTGTCAGTGGCTTTAAGGCTCGATGCAGACGGGCATAAAGTGACGCAACCGTATTTCAACGCGCGGTTCTAAATTATTATAATTCTTATGAGCGCGTTCACACACTTCTGCGGTGACGTCGCGTGCACGCTGCGGCTTCGCGTGTACGCTACTGCAGAAATTTCTGCCGCCCGTATTTTTCCAACCGCCGCGTGACCGCTGGCCGTCGGCGTTGCATTGGTACACGTAGAGCTATCGAACGGTGCACACGGGCGTAGCGTAATTTCAAAAAATATCAGAAGATCCAGTAGATACTGAACTGTTCATTGATGAAATTAGATATCATCCCGAAATTTGGAATGTTTCATCAGATAATTACAAAGACAAAAATAAAAAAATCAGTGCGTGGATAGAAGTTTGTACAAATGTCTATCCTGGATTTGAGGAAGAAACTGAAGATGAAAAAAGTAACATTGGAAAGTATTATTAAACTATATTTGAAAATCATAATAGTAACATAATATAATTAGTCATTCTATCATGCCAAGGTAACTTCCCTGCATCAATGATAAAATAATGCCCACTCATTTAGATTTTGATTTAACAAATTCCCTCCCAAATATATTTGAAAATCATAATAGTAACATAATATAATTAATCATTCTATCTTGCCAAGGTAACTTCCCTGCATCAATGATAAAATAATTAGCCCACTCATTTAGATTTTGATTTAACAAATTTCCTCCTCGTGCAGTAATATCGTGCATTTGTACGTCTTCCAATCCTTGTATACATAGAGTATCTTCATGCAAAAATCCATCTCTTTCACGTACGTAATTGTACAGCACACATCATGCCTTTACAATGTCCTTGGCAAAATCTAAATTTACATTCAGAGGCCGGTGGAGTATCCCCCATTTATTCGTTTGAATACCGAACGCGTATTTTACGTAACGATGAGCGCGGCTGAGCCTGTAATTGAGAATCTTCTTTTTGTAACTCAAAAGTTTTCCGCTAAAGGGTCGTAATATATGTAATGATAATGCGAAGGCTTCATCTCCGACAAATAAATAAGGCATATCAGGTTTTTCCGTTCCAGGCAGTGCTTTCCCTTTTGGTATATTTTTGTTATCATTTTGAAGTCGCTTGTAAAAGTCATAGTTTTGGAAAATTGTACTATCAGAGTCCTTTCCCAATGATCCAATGTTCACGTAAATAAATTTATAATTGGCATCCGCAATAGCCAGTAAAACGAACGAACAATAACGCTTATAATTAAAGTATAAGGAAACGCTCAATTTTGGTTTTATAATTCTAATATGTTTTTCGTCGATAGCTCCAATGCAATTTGGAAAATGAGCATGCTTCTTGAAAGTTGTACTAATATCCATCCATGTTTGTTCAGTGAATTCTCCAAACCATTCCTGCTTCAAATTTTGCCAGAGAACCTTACTAACTGTTCTAATTATTTGACTTAATGTTGAACGTCCCAATCTATAATAATAGTGTAAATCCACTAAATTGCATTCACTTTCCAAATATCTGTAACAAGTATTTTTTGTATGTTTATGCGTATTTTTTCAGAATATTTTTTTCACTAATTTCTAATTTAAAAAAAAAATTTCACTGAGTGAAAAAAGACTAAATCGGAACAAGGAGCGACAGGAGGAAGAAGATATATATTATTGTACACCAACTTATGGCGTCTATTACGTGGTCGTCCGGCTGTGACCGTCAGGCTGCCGCCGTAAGAGCAGTAGTGCGGCGCGCCGCCACTAGGGGGTCGCCGCGCTCAGCCTGGCCCGCACGCATAGGTGTTCTAGCGCCTAGATATTATTGCGAAAAGAAACCCCAATTTTTTAACTCGTGTTTCTCTAAAGCAAATAAAGAGCTTCTACGTGTTATCTTTGAGATCACCAGTTTCTTTTAAACCTCGGCAGCGGTAGACTTCCTCGACGTGGAACGAGTTCTCTGGCTTCCCTCACCTCGGAGTCCAACCGATGCCGAAACGCGCGGACTGAAGGCACCATCGTCTCACTCGACCTCCTGGATCCTCCGCGGCATCGGGCCTACTAACAAGACCTCGTCCCTCTCTTCACCTCTCTATCCGGGGAAGGAGAACAAACGGCGTTAGAAGTTCCTCGCGCACCCCAAGAAAGACGTTGGAACGAGCGTGGGTAATACCCAATGGGAGCCGCCGGATCCTCTTCAAGTCGTCGCGATCCTCCAACGTTCATCTACCACCGGAATATCACATCCGACCGGCAGACCTCTCCAACTATCGCACCATCTCTACACAGGAAAATCTTCAACCTCCTGGCCCGTCTGTTTTCCCGACGCTTCGACCGCTGCACGGTGTGTCCACGGACCTGGACGGATACTCTCGCCTAGCCAAGAAGAACGATCCCCGGCGACTTAAAGGAATCATCGTCAAGCTCTTCGGGCCGGATAACGACCATCTACCACCTAGGTCAAAAGGCGGGATCCCGTCGTGTCCATCTCCGCTCCACACACTTTTCTAATTACCTCCCAAACGATCCCTCTCAGGATCACCATCCACCGCTCCTCCACGTTGGTACTGCTTCGGCCTTATAAAGATAGCTCAGGCCTCCCCCTCTCTCGTGAGCGGTATAAATTGTGACGTGGCATTTTGTGCACGTCACAAATGAAAGAGGAAATAGGCGAGAAAAAGGCTACACCGTGAGGTCCGAAAGGCAACGCGACATTTGCGTCGAAGCGTGGACTGTAGTTAACGTTGAGAATGTGTATTGATTCCCCCCCGGGGTGTATATTTTGTATTTTACCAGGGAAGATCGGTCCCGTAAGGGAACCGATTGAAAATTAGAAGGAGCGAGGCCCGTGAGACACCAGCGACGGCCCTGACTACAGCAGAGGGGCCCGGCCAATACGGACAACAGCACTGGTATGACGTAGCCGGCAGGAGGAGGGCCCGCGCGACCGTAGAGCACCACGGAGCGAAGCCACCTACGCAGGAGGACGCCGCGAGATGACCAGAGATTTTAGCTGCATTAGGGGGTTGCAGTGGCGGACTGGAGCCGCACAACGAGGGAAAGGGTGCGGATGAGATTCCCGCCCCGAAAGAAGGCACTGCAATCGCCCAGAAGAGAAGATGCGCGAATCTATTTTTCCAGGATTCAGGAAACAATTGAAGATCGCGGGCGAATTGGGTCGCGTAGAGGGCAACGCGAATTTGATTGGGCCTAGGGGTAATATTCCTCCGTGCCACTAGGGCACGTTAGCGGGCGAACGTTCGGGTAGCGTCACTTGCGGTGTAGCGAAGCTAGTGTGCAGAGTGTCCCGTCAAGTTTTCAAGTTTTCGAAAAAGTAGTGAGTGGGTGAGCGAGAGAGAAAGTGAAGGAAGAATGGAGAGAGAACACGGAGATGAGTTGGAGAGTGCGATTCGGGGTGAGTGACGCTACCGAGATTAATGATTTTGTAATTGATCGAGATTAACGGGACTGTAGATTTAGCTACTGGATCTTCGATCCAGACAGCACGCGTCGCTTTCCGCTTACACGATCGTTGTGATCCGATGTTCGCCAATTCGGTGGCGATCTGGAGGATCCGTTATCTCGTATCAAAGTTTAGTTTTTAGTTTGATGTCTCCTTAGTAGTAACGCATGTTAAGTGAAATTGCATGTAAAACCTTACTCTTCAATCCACGCTTCGCGTAATCGTCTCGGTCGTGTGTTGCGTAGCGTACGTGCCGTGCAGTGGTACGTTTTTCTCTCAGCGTCAATTTTCAAAGAGGCCTGGAAGGCGGATAGGGGAATGCGTATTTTCGGACTGATAGGTTCGGTAGATAAATAGGTCCCCGGAACCGATTCCGGTAGTGGGATAATTCGCGACGAGAAAGGCTGCGTGCGATAGACGATTTGAGAAAAATCTAGATTCCTAGCAGGGAATCTAAGTATATTGTGTGTCAGGTGTATTGACAGGAGGTCAAGCACCCGTAGGGTTACCGCGGTTTGAATTTGTAAATATTGTGACGCCGACGAGCACGGCACTAGGCCACTCGCCAGCTGATGTAAATATTACTGTCCCTATTCGTTGCGGGTGCATTGCGTAACACGCGTGTTGTTGCCGGAAACGTTCGGTCTTCCAAGAAGTAATTCCGAGTTTACCGCAAGGCATTTTAATCCGCTTACCACTGTTATATTCCTTTATTTTTGGTTGAAAATACCTATGATTCTGCGTTTGTTAAACTTAGTGGGAACCGTCGTTCCCCGAGGTTTCTACCTTTTCGTTTCATAAATTGTTTCGGGGACAATGTCCCGTCATCAACTCATTTCCATATATTATTTTTATCATTTTTGTTAATTATCTTATTTTTAATAAATCGGACCCGACTGTGGGTTCCGAATATTGAAACGAAATCTCAGATATTCTTGATTTTAGAAATCCCTTTTCCTTTTGTGTTGTCGAGTCGTGACTTTATATTTCAGATTTGTATTATTGTCTCCCAAACCCAGGACCCCACCATCGAAGAGCTGGCCGTGGTATCCTAAGGAGACAGCGGTGTAACTCTGGTTATACCTGGCGCCCAATAATTTCGTAGCTTATGAATTATTTCTCGAGGTGCCATTTTTTTGTGCGTCACAGTTGAAAAGTGTCGTCACAAAATTGGCGCCCAACGTGGGGCCACGTTGAAAGATTTATTTATTTTTTTTCTCTCCTTACTTGTTCGGGGAAAAGTCTGAGATTTCGTTGCGCCGAAAATTCCTCTATGAATTAGCAGGTATTTTATGATAAATAATCTTGGAGGGTAGCATCCTACGGAATATTGAAAGGCTTATCGAAAACCTTCGCCTAGCAACAAAATATTCTAGAACGTTTGCAACATTGTAACGCGAAGAGGCTTGGCGTCCTTTGTCGGATTCGGTGTGTATCCGTGAGGCTCATACGTGTGTTAGACAGGAGCGTGTGGGTAGTTAGGAATATTCGAGAAGAAAACAACCGAAACTAACAACTGTTGACATGGCAACTGGAGACTCGGGAAGGGGAACTCTGTACACGCCAAAGAGGACACGGGAGGAGGAAGAAGAAGGGGTAGATATTCCCCTCCAAACAAAAGATACCGGCACGCGTCCACGTATACCGAGCGGGTTAAGGATGTTTGGCAATAGATGGCTCGATGTTCCACGAGGCCCACTCACCTACAGGACCCCTACTACTACCACGATAACATACACCACGGTGACTTCTACGCAAACCCAACATACACCGATCATGGTTACGGGTTCGTGGGAATTACCGAGGCGCGGATCAGCGGATCAGGACAACAATTAAGCTTTCACCTGGCCTCGAAGAGACCCCCTAGAGGCGACGCCAATGACGACGGCGGACGATGTGGGGACTGCCAGGGCCACTATGGAGCCGGCGCCAAGAATTACAACACCCCTTAATACTTCGATGAAGACGCATCCGAGGGCAAATAGTCAACGAATAAAAGACTTCGCGCAAACAATAAGAAATTGGAAAATTACGTTTGACGGGCAAACGAAAACCAACGTAGAAGAATTCCTCACTCAACTAGAAGAATACCGGGAATACACTCCGTTGACAGACAAGGAGATGTTGATTGCGCTGCCCCTTATTCCTTCGGGAATGGCTCGGCAATGGTACCGCATAGAAAGAAGCAATTGGACCACCTTTGCAGATTTTGTGTATGCTTTCCGACAGCAATATAGCCAGGAGACCTTCCAATGGCAACTGGAGGAGGAAATTCTGAGTAGGACTCAAGGAGAGAGAAAACCGGTCATCAACTATTTAGTATGCCTCAGACGTTTATACGCCCAGTTGGATCGAAGTACTCCGGAAGAGGACCAATTAAATAGAGCATACCGGATTCTCCTACCGAATATCCGTCTAGGGTTCCGTCGTCAAGACTTTGGGACCTTCAATCAGCTGAGGGACCTCACCAAGGAACGGGAGCGTAATTTAGAGACAGTCGACTGGTACAAACCCCCTCGGGCTCCGGAAAGAAGTCTGGTACCGGAATTGGCATACCGGAGCGAGAAACCACGGGACAAGAAATCCGCGAAAATAGCTTCGGTAGTGGAAGTCGAGGAGGTAGTTGATGAGGTGCCGTTAGCGGGGGCGGAAATTGATACGAAGACCCTGACAAAGAATGCGACCTGGACTGCTGACTCAGAAATTGGCAAACAGCTGCTAGCCCTGACGGACCAACTTGGGAAAATGGCTAAACAGCAGGACCGATTAGAAACAAGGCAAGGAGAAATGAGCAAGAAACTCAATCCCTCCAATTCCTTCAATGCCTCCAATGTGACAAAGAAGAAGACTCCCGGATTCGCCTAGAAGAAGGACTCAGAAGAGCAGAGCGAGAAGAAAGAAACGGATGCGGGATCCGGCTTTAGAGCATCGTGTTGGAATTGCGGGGAAAAAGGACATCGCTTTAATAAATGCGAGAAGGAACGTGCCCTATTTTGTTACAAGTGCGGGGCGAAGGGGGTAACGAGCCAGAAGTGCAATAAGTGCTCGGAAAACTCCTCCGGGGACGCGAAGTAGAGGTCCCTTCCGTTCCGAGTGAGTCGCTAGAGACCTCAGTCGTTGCGCCGACGGAGCCGAGTATCTCGTGCGGTCCCATCCACGCTTTAGGATCAGGATCGCGATGGTACCTGAACGTTAAAGTCGGCGGACGAGGGGTCCATGCGTTAGTGGATCCGGGATGGTCACGAACATTTTTAGGATCGATCGGACAAAGAATCGCCAAGGAAATCGGAAAACCCGTCGAACCACCGCAATTTACATCCATTCGCTTGGCCGACGGACACACCGCTAGTGTTATCGGGGAGGTCGGGTTAGAGATCGAGCTCAAGGGAGTAGCCCAAGAACTTGCGATTCGTATCGTCCCCTCACTTTTGGGCGAATGTGTTTTAGGTATAGATTTCGTGCGAAAATTCGGTATGATTCTAGATGGGAGTCGCGACACATGGAGTTTCGCAGCGGCGCCAGACACTAGTTATGCTTTCGACAATGTTCCTCGATTGGGTCTCGGGACCGATGGCTTTCTATGCGGGATCGCCGAATTAGGCCGGTCCGAAGAAATTCGCTTGCAGAAATTCTTAGAGAAAGAATTGCCTCCGAGGGATTCGCCTTTGGAGTGGACAAATTTAACCGAGCATAAGATCGATGTGCAAGGGCGCGAGCCGATCAAGCAACGTTATTATATGGTGTCAGCAAAGGTAAAGGAAGCTATTAATGAGGAAGTCGATAGGATGCTAGCAGAGGGAATAATCGAACCGTCTCGAAGTGCATGGTCGAGTCCGATAGTGATGGTCAGGAAGCCTACCGGGAAATACAGATTTTGTCTAGACTATCGCAAAGTAAATAGTGTGACGAAAAAGGATGCGTATCCGATTCCATATATAAACGGGATATTAGACAAATTGAGATCCGCGCGTTACATATCCACCATCGACTTAAGTCAAGCATATCATCAGGTGCCAATGGATAGCGGGAGTAAAGAAATCACGGCGTTTACGGTTCCAGGTCGCGGCTTGTATCAATTTACTCGTATGCCGTATGGCCTAACTAACGCGCCGGCGACCTTTCAAAGACTGCTAGACAGGTTAATTGGGCCTGATATGGAGCCACACGCGTTTGCATACTTAGACGACGTAATAATCGTAACGGAAACCTTTGAGGAGCATTTGGATTGGTTGCGCAGGGTGCTGCAACGCATTAGCGAAGCGGAACTGACAATCAATCCAGATAAATGTGATTTTTGCTGCACCGAAGTGAAATACTTGGGGTTTTTGGTCAATAAAGAGGGCCTGAAGATAGATGCCGAGAAAAGTAAACCCATTCTGGAGTACGCGGCTCCGAGAAATATTCGCCAATTGCGTCGATTTCTTGGTATGGCCTCGTGGTACCGTAGATTTGTAGATAATTTCGCTACCGTGAGCGAACCTCTGACTAGATTTTTACGCAAGGATAAAATATGGGAGTGGGCCCAAGAACAGGAAGATGCCTTTCAAGGGCTGAAGCACGCGTTAATGTCCGCGCCTATTTTATCTTGCCCAGATTTTACAGTGCCCTTCGTGCTGCAAACGGACGCGAGTAGCTTCGGGATTGGAGCAGTCTTGACACAAGCCATCGACGGACTGGAACGAGTGATCGCATATGCTAGTCGCACACTAACAGATGCCGAGAGAAAATATTCAGTCACAGAAAAAGAATGTTTAGCGGTGATCTGGGCGGTTAGAAAATATCGCGAATACTTAGAAGGTTTCCATTTTACAGTGATCACGGATCGCAGTAGTTTGCGATGGTTACATAACTCTCACAATCCTACGGGCCGGTTAGCACGATGGGCCTTAGACCTCCTCGAGTATGATTTCGAGATAATACATCGCAAGAGTGCGATGCACCATGTGCCAGACGCACTATCGCGAATGTATGAGGAGGAAATTGTAGATGACCTGGCTATAATTGACGAGGTAGAAGATACATGGTATCGAAAACGCCTCCGCGGAGTAGAACAATACCCACTCAAATTCTTGGGGTGGAAGGGGGTCGATAATAGACTATACTATTATCGTCCAAATAGAAAGACAGATGACGTGTTACCTGACTTAGATGGTTGGAAGTTGGTAATTCCTAAGGAGCAGCGACGGAAAATCTTCGAGGAGGTTCATGCGGAACCACAATCCGGGCACTTAGGAATAGAAAAGACATATTCTCGGGCTACTATACTGTATTATTGGCCTCTAATTCTATCTAGATGGGGTACTCCGGAGGTTCTCCTGACAGATAATGGTACCGAATTTGCAAATAGGGCCGTTAAAGAATTTACAAACGCGTACGGTATAGTACATTCGCACATTCCACCGTATCATGCGCAATCTAATCCGGTGGAGAGAGTCAATCGGGTACTGAAAACAATGATAGTAGCCTTCATAGAAAAAGATCATCGAGAATGGGACGTACATTTGAATGAGTTTCGATTTGCGTTTAATTCGGCATGCCACAGTTCCACACAAGTCTCTCCAGCGTTCCTTAACCTAGGTCGAGAACCAAAGGCTAGACGTTCGTTACGACGGGAGACCGAAGGGCCAGCCGAAATAGCCACGCCAAACACCGAGAAATGGAAAGACCGGATGAGACAATTAGACGAAATTCGGGACTTAGTAAAGAGCAATATGGACCAAGCTTTCGATCGTCAAGCAAAATATTATGATAAGCGTGATAGGAATGTAGAATACGAAGTAGGGGATCAAGTTTGGAAGCGCAATCGTGTTCTGTCATCGGGACAGCAGTATATTGCAGCCAAGTTGGCTTCGAAATATGCGGGTCCATTTAAAGTAGAACGGGTTATTTCTCCTATTGTAGTAGAGTTATCGGAGGCGAGCGGTAAACATGTAGGTCGACACCACGTTACCGATTTAAAACCGTACCTCGCCGACGGGTGCGAAAAGCCCGACTTCGACGACGGGAGTATAGTAGAAGTTCCGTCTACTAATAACGATGGCGCGACAGCGTGATTCCAAGAGGACCTAAATCCCTGACAGACATGTAAAATAGAGTATTTTGTTTTGTTGAGCCTATCCGTTAAGTAGTTTTAGTTACCTGTAGATAAGTTCCGTTATTCCTCCCTATTCCTGTATTCTCCGAGTATCCTGCATGGGAAGGTAGCAAGAAACCCTGTGGGCATGTGGGAGTATTCTTCGTTGGGGGAGCTAAGTGTTGAGTGACGTCCACCGAGGGAACTCACTTAAGAGAAACCATTACATTCCGTTAACAGCGATGAAGATACCGAGGACTCGGCGAAGTAGCGGGCCCGAAGATAACCCCGAGGACGGGGCAGACCAGAGGTCGGAGGACGGGTCCGACAACGGTTCCGTCGAGAGTTGGGCGACGGCTCAAGGGGAAGGGGAGCCCCAGAGCAGCATCGGGCTCAGGGACATGGCTACTGGGTCAATGTACTTGGACCCTGACACGGGCCATTGGAGGAGAGTAGTAAGGGAGCGAGACATGGGCGACGAGTCGGTGCAGGCTGCCATACGACGGGGCCGGGAAAGGGGACCCCCTACTTACGACCCCTTCGAGAGGAGGACCAAGTTAGGGAGGGAGCTCCAAGAGGATGGTCCCGAGGAGCCAGCTGAAGGAAGACAACAATCCTTGCTTTCGGGACCGTCTCAGGGCGGCCTACCAAGAGGATTGGAAGAAAACCTCCAGCTGACGGGAGTCAACAACCCCCGAGAATGGTTCTTCCCAACACCACCACAGGGAGAACTGCTAATGTCAGTAAGGGAGGCTGCGAGATTGGACCCAGTAGCAAGTATAAGCGGCGGGTCCGATGCAAAGGAAATGGCTCCGACGGCAATAGCCGCATCGTCAGCGGGACCGAGCGGTGGGTCTGAGAGAAACACAGCGGTTCCGAAGAAGGAATCCATGTGGGAAGAGCATCGGCGGAAGAAGGAGGAAGCAAAGGAACAGAGGATCCCATACTGGAATTGTGGTCGGTCGGGGCATCGACATACGAAGTGCGATAGGCCGTGGGGACGATTCTGCCGTCACTGCGGAACTCGCGGGGTGCTGGCAGAGGAGTGTCCGGTCTGCGAGCACGATCGACGCAAAGGCACCTTCCGCGGGCCGAAGGCCCCTGAAGACTAGAGAGGAAGGGGGGGGGGGGAATATGTAAAGGGGGGTGGTTTTTTTTCATTTTGTTAGGGGATATTGGGAATAGTTTATTAAGGGTGTCGAGTCATCTGTAGAGTCTGGGGTTTTCTTTTGGCCGGGGTGGGGGGGGGGGGTAATTAAAATTTCAAAATTTAAAGGAAGGGGTTAGCGTGTGCGTGTAAAATAAGATCGTTAGCAAGCAGGGATTAGAACTTAGAAGCGTTAATATTAAGTATTAGTAGATTATAATATCTCTTGGTACCGTCTGGATTAGTCATAAGTCATAAGGTACGACCGTCCTCGGTCTATGTATGGTTAGCTCGCTAGAATTATTTTAGAGCCGAACCGTAGGTTTAGTATCTTGTACGATTGTTATTTAGCTTGCATCGAAGCGATTCCGGAGCGGTGTAGTATTCTAAGATTTCTGATCTGGCCGGAGACCAATAGGAGTAGAATCAGACTTCAAAAATCCTCCAAATCGTACACCTCGCGTCGTTGCAATACCAGTCCCGTAAATATTTTGACTCGGCGCTTCGCTCAACCCCGGTGGCAACATCTAAGGGGGGAGGAGTTGTGACGTGGCATTTTGTGCACGTCACAAATGAGAGAGGAAATAGGCGAGAAAAGGGCTACACCGTGAGGTCCGAAAGGCAACGCGACATTTGTGTCGAAGCGTGGACTGTAGTTAACGTTGAGAATGTGTATTGATTCCCCTCGGGGTGTATATTTTGTATTTTACCAGGGAAGATCGGTCCCGTAAGGGAACCGGTTGAAAAGTAGAAGGAATGAGGCCCGTGAGACACCAGCGACGGCCCTAACTACAGCAGAGGGGCCCGGCCAATGCGGACAACAGCACTGGTATGACGTAGCCGGCAGGAGGAGGGCCCGCGCGACCGTAGAGCACCACGGAGCGAAGCCACCTACGCAGGAGGACGCCGCGAGATGACCAGAGATTTTAGCTGCATTAGGGGGTTGCAGTGGCGGACTGGAGCCGCACAACGAGGGAGAGGGTGCGGATGAGATTCCCGCCCCGAAAGAAGACACTGCAATCGCCCAGAAGAGGAGAAGATGCGCGAATCTATTTTTCCAGGATTCAGGAAACAATTGAAGATCGCGGGCGAATTGCGTCGCGTAGGGGACAGTGCAAATTTGATTGGGCCTAGGGGTAATATTCCTCCGGGCCACTAGGGCACGTTAGCGGGCGAACGTTCGGATAGCGTCACTTGCGGTGTACCCGAACTTGTAGACGGTGTGTGCCGAGAAGCACTTTGTTAGAGCGAGTGAGAGTGAGTGTGTAAGAGATACAACTAGAGAAATGGATCAGGATAGCGGAGACGAGTTGATGAAGAAGTTTATGGGTGAGTGACGCTATCGAGCTCAATAATTTTGTAATTGGTCAAGATTAACGAGATCATAGATTTAGCTACTGGATCTTCGATCCAGACAGCACGCGTCGCCTTCCGCTTGCACGATCGATAGGATCCGATGCTTGCCACCACGGTGGCGATCTGGAGGATCCGCTATCTTGTACCAATGTTGCGTCTTTAGTTCTGTGTTTCATTATTCATAAAGCATGTTAAGAGAAATTGCATGTGAAAAGATTCGTATTCAGTCCACGCTATCCGTAATCGTTCCAGGTACGTTTTCTCTCGGCGATAAATTCGTAGATGCTAGGAAGGCAACTAGGGGATTGCGTATTTCCTGACTGATAGTTTTGGTAGGTAAATGGGTCTCCGGAACTGATTCCGGCTTTGGGATTATTCGCTACGGGATAGGCTGCACGTGCTTCACGACAAGCGAAAGATCTGGATTCCCAGCGGGGAATCTAAGAATTCTGTATATTAGATGACCTGACAGAAGGTCAAGCACCGTTAGTCTTACCACGTTCGAATTTGTAAATACTCTGAGGCCGACGAGTCGAGCACTAGACCACTCGTCAACTGATTTGGTAAATATTACTATTTCTATTCGTTCCGCGTGCAAACGATCTTCAAAAATAAAAGTTCAAAAAGTCAAAGTCCACCGGCCAAGTTCACGGAAGTATAAGTTTGAGGACGTTTGCCGTTGAGTTTCAAATGTCACTTGCGCGCTGCTCGTAAGTATGCCGTCTCTGGGAAATACGATCGTGTGCGATAGAAGCCACGCCACTATTGGCTGAGCTTTAATTACCTCGTATTTAAATTTAGTTGCAAATTTTGTAATTATTCATACAGCGATCGATTGCTGAGATCAGGGGGTAGCAACTCCCACGATTTTTCGTGTCATTCGTATAGTCCGCTCGACACGGGCACGAGCAGATGGTGCTGTTAAAGCTAGCGTAATAGACCAATCGTGAGCGAGGACGCCACGGCGTACTGCCTGGTGCTGCCACGCGTCGCCTTATTAATAAACAATTTAACATTCTGTCATGCGGTGGGAAGTAATTGTGAAACTAAGTGTGACGGAGATTTACTGTTCACCCTAAAAAA
>JARQTH010000571.1:14184-40448 GCA_030142595.1 Trachelus iudaicus
AACGTATCTTGAAATGTTCGGTAGGGTTTTCTCTATTAAGAAACGTTTAAATTATAATTCAGAATTCACAACTTCTTTTTTAAAAAAATTAAAAACCCAGGCGTAACTGTCTTTACGCTGTAGCCGCTGGCTGCTAGGAAATCGTTGAAACATTTAAATGTTTTAAACTTCACCGACATGTCCTGAGAGGGTTCGGGTTTCAAGGAATCTTGATGCTGGCGAGGGCCCTGTCGCTATCGCTCCAAGATAGCGACTCGCTTATGCAAGTGCTACAAACAACACCCTACACGGGACACCGGAGACCAGGACTCAAGTACCATGGATACGCCTGGGGCAGATAAGGCACGTTCGCCCCAGGAAAGCGTGCCAGCCAAAAGGAACGACCTGGGACAAAGAGGCACCATATCCATTCCGGGAAGTGCGATTCACCGCATCCCGACCATTCTTCCCAGGCAAACGGCCGTAACGGATTAGATCCTCAGTCCATATACAACTGTGCCGGAAGTAACATGGATCGACAATCAAAGATAGAAGCGAAATTAATGAATGCCGGGAGTCGTAACAAGTGCCTGGTGTATGAAAAACCACTGTCCCAGTGCTCGGACGCTGGCGAGTACGCCCTGGGCCGGGCGACCGGGGTATCGCGGGACTCCAGAGCCCGCTACCCGCTCTGTGGAGAAGTGGCGGATGGGCATCAGTACCCGTCTCACTTGGGCACGGGTATTGCGCTCCTGGATGACCTGCGACGTGGGCCAAGGGCGGCACCGCAGGGACAGGAATGCCCTCCCGCCATCAAAACAACTAGAAACGCGTCAACGCAAACGTATCGCATCAGGGTAGAAGAAGGCAGCCAACCTGCCTTTATACAGTGGATCTCAACCCAGAAGTCACCACTGATCAAGCTGGAGGAATCAGACCAGATTACCCCCAATGCAGAGCGAATTCCTCCACAAGCAGTGGCTCCCTTAATCGACACGACATCACCAGAACATATTTCTGAGGGGCTCGAAATTTTCGATCCTCTCGGCACTGCCGAAAGCCTACAATCCCTGGGCTCCCAGGGTGCTAAGGATCATGGCCGGAATACGCAAACCTACGCTGGGGACTTGGTGGGCCTGAATCTGGGCGGCCCAACCGAAACCCCCCAAACCTTGACCAGGCCCCAAGGACTAGGAAGAGGAGGCGTTCGAGGGAGAAGACCGATCACGATCCCGTATTCTACCAAGGGGTAGGGGGAAGGATCGCCTTCGAATGGATCACAGACACTGGAAAGGAGTAGGGGCCGTTTCAACGACACGTCCCTGTTGAGAAGTGAAAAACATGAGTGCCAGTGATTGTGCGCGAGTGTGATGTTGGGCGGCGGGGTAGCCTCCGTCGGAACCACCTGCGCGATTGTGGTCGTCAATGATGGAAATGATAGAAACAATTAAACTTATTTTAATAGGACTTTCCGTTATTGAACATTTTTTACAGTTTAAAAATATCTATATTAATAAATGCAACAAGTACTCAAAAAAATAAGTGAATGCTCTTATGTATTACCTAACTTACTTAATTATGTGTCCGGGGCTTGAAATATTGATTTTGAAAAACTTAAAAAATCTGCAAAAGTGAGGAAGTTTAGTTTTAGAAACCTTGTCAGCCAAACTGATAAATACTTTTATATACCAATAATATTTGAATACTTTTTAAGAATACTGTTGAACGCTTTAACTAGTTTTTAGTTATTATTTTGCTTTCAGATTTGGTTTTAATGTTTTATTATCAATATTTTACTATAATATGCTCTTACATTCTATTTTGAATAATTATTAGTAATTTTTCATTTGCTCTTTAACCAAATACTAACTCAAGATAACAAATTATGATGAAAGGTTACTTAAGATTAAATTTTAATATTTTACAGAATTATTGGAGTTCACGGGGGATTAAATTACTAGAATTGTATGCTGTTTTGTGTGAATGCTTTATTAAATAGTAATCATCGAATTTCGCCGATGACAAGCATGAAATCAGTCACAAGCAAAAAATCATTCTTATTTTCAGTAGATTTTCGAAGCATATCGTTATTAGATACGAAGTTGAAGAAATGAAATTGAATAAAAATAATGATATAAATTCATACACAATCGACGCTGGTTGGAGATAATAAATTATAACAAATACTATCGTATTACCAATTTCTAAACGCTTCATGAAATATACAGGGTGAGGCACATAAAGTGTGACAGAACAATAACATTCAAACTATTGATCATATCGAAAAATGTTTCTGACAAAAGTTTCAGTGTTCGAGAAGGCCGTCATACTGGACCACCCTTTTTTTTTGTCGGTGGAGGCGCTGAAGCTACGTCAAGGTCAACTCCACTTTCTTAAATGGAACCATGTACTTTTTTTCGATGACATTATTACCGATTTTAAGACGAGTTCAGCGACCTACAACACAAGGTCATTCTAGTCACGCAAAGTATGAAAATAGTCGAAAAATCGAAAGATATCGGAATAATCACTTTCAAAGGATCCACTAATCTTGGTTTGGGTCTACCTACAGAAAAAAAAATGCAAGGTTCCATTTAAGAAAGTGGAGTCGATCTTGACGTAGCTTCAGCGCCTCCACCGATAAAAAAAATAGGGTGGTCCAGTATGACGGCCTTCTCGAATACTGAAACTTTTGTCTGAAACATTTTTGGATATGACCAATAGTTTGAGTGCTATTGCTCTGTCACACTTTATAAGCCTCACCCTGTATATGTCCTCTACTATTCATCAATTCTATCAATTAATACATCTGTTATTCGGGTATTCTTTTATTTACATTATGATTTATGCTTTATTTACTTTATTATTTATGCTGTTAAATTATTTTTTAATATATCTGCACCGAAAGTTTAAATTCTCACCCTGTTTAGTGGGAAGGATGTGGCACTTTTCTCCTATGAGAAAACAAATTATATGAATTGACAGGTGCACTAGCCTTTCCGCAAACAATAGCAAAAATGTAAACTTTCGGCTGCAAATCTGATGAAAAGAAGTATGCACGCCACGGAGGATATACCAATCCGCATATTTGTCACCCTCACCTTCGGCTCGCGAGTTGGAATGTCCTACTTTCCTGCCTTGGTGTGCAAACTACTATTTACTTACTATATTCTTTACAATATTTCATTTAGGTCCGTGCATTATGTTATTTTTCCCCTTTCTAGAATCTTTTAAAACTATGTTATTCTATTACATTCGATTCCAAATGTTCTTTTCCTTTCTCGTATAACAGAGGCCGTCTGCACATTATTAAAGTTTTTAGAAGATTGGGAAAAAATGTCCACTCATACCAAAACTCCGAAAATCTCTACTCCAAAGAACTCCACTCTAAGAAATTCGGTTCCGCAGAAATTGAAATTTTATTCGAATTACATGAAAATTACGTTTATGAATATCTTTTAACGTGTCACCTGACTCAAGAAAATCTCGAGGTAAAAATCTGTTAATAAATTTTATAATATTTAATGCTGATATTTATATGTATAATATACATTGTATATTAATACAATTACTTATTTTATAGAGATTGTTTTCAATCATGAGATATTGCTATGGTGCCAATGATCATCCAACTCCCCAGCAATTCGGTCAAGTTTTCATTTGAATTGCTGCAATGCTACGATCAAGCCTCCAAAAGGCTCTAATGTGACTGGAGTTGAGTCACTTCAGACTCTAATGAAAACGAAGGACTCATTAGAAATTTCCAGTCAACCACGAATGGAGTGGTTGGAAAAAATTGACCGAATACTAGAAAATGCAGTACCACTTGATGAAATTTGGATGGATAATTCATTTAACAATGTTAATAACCGTGCTGTCAGTGAAGAGGACTTGAATGATGCAGCTTATGTATCAGCAAATAATTTAGACAACTCTGAACCGATACCTAATACTTCTTATACAACTGAGGAGTATCTAGAAGATCATGACTATGATGTTTTAACGACAACTAGAGAAGTCCAAGCATACATGGCAGGATATGTTGTTAGAAAGTTTAAGTTAAAATGTAAATGCCTGGAACGCTTAAAAAACCTTGAAGCATCTGATAATGGACAGCATTGTCGTAATCGTTTCATTGATTTGATGGAAAAATATAGATGATTATCGCGGGCCAGTGATGGTTTATTTAAGCTCACACTGCAACTAGAAACAGCTTTTTTTAGACATTGTTGGCAAAGTAGGACTTATTTACGGAATTATGTTCAAAATATTAAACAGGATCGAGAAGATATATCTACAATTACATTTCGTTGGATGCTCGATTCATTAGCTTGAAAGGACTAAAGAAATCATTGGTTTTTATATAATAATGAGGCTTAATTTTCTAACTAGAACTTTTAATAAAAAAAATCAGATACGAAGACAGAAAACGAAGATTTTGAAGAAAAACGCTAAACTAATATGAAACGCAACGTAGCATTAACTATGTTAAATTTATATAATCTTATGTGAAAAATTAATATAAAATACCTAAAAAAAATCTAAAATGTAATGTTAAGTATTATTTAATAAAATTTTTATCTTATGCCTAATTCAGCGATTGATAAACTTTATTTAAAAACCTCGATGATTCTTAATGATAATAATTTTTATTGAAAGTATTTTTTTAATTTTAATTTTCTATTTTTATTGATCAATTAATTATTAATAGATAATTAATAATTTTATTTAAAGAATTGAATTTTATATTTAATTATAATCATTTTTTTATTATTTATTTCATTTGTTGTTTTCATTTTGCTTTGAAAATCGTTATTTTTTGTTTATTTAAGTTAAAGTAGGCTACATTTTTTATTTTATAATTTTCGAAGTACGTCGAAATATAATTTTCAGTTTAAACTCCCGCCTTATACCCCTCCACTTTTTCGGTACATACAGAACACTAGAGCCCTCTTATTTCAGGAACCTGTTTATATACAAGCAGTTCGTGCTCCTTCTGTGGTCTCCATGAGTACCAGTTTCGAGTTCCAGAACGAAGGTGAGTCTTGGCCGTCTCCATGATGAGAACGATTTTCTCTACAGGAGCGCGTCGTTCTGTTACGCGACACTTTCGAACAAGCACACACATAAAACTAACGGTATCCTTGAAAACAGTTTAGCTTCGCAAGGAAGATAGTCAGGGATTTACAATAACGTGCGATACGTCTAAGCCAATCTTATTGTTTACCTCCTTCGAATTTGCGGTTACGCCGCCATCTTGGTTTACCGGTGTGTCGGAAAACGTTGCGCTTTCGGGCTATCACTGCATCACGAACTCAGTTTTTCAGAATTTCAGCACTTGGCGGCCGGTACGGGGACGTGCGTAGATTCTATATCTTCGTGTGAATGAATGAATGAATGGATGAGAGATGTACCGTACCCATGTATGAATTCCGGTATACTACCAAAGTTACCAATACGGTCCAGTACTAAAACGGGCTTGGCTGCCAAGTGCTGTGAAGCAGTGCTGTTGCAGTACCGTCAAACCACCGATCCCGTACTATGTCGGCTCTGGCAGTCAATACTTTCCAGATAATATATACGGTATTCAGCCGAGATTCGTCGAAGTATTGGGCGTATACTGAACCATAACAAGTTTGTCGCTACTAGCCTGACATCCGACTGAGTACTGGAGTAACACTGCCCTGACACCTCTATTTAGTAGTGGCTGTACAATGCATCAGACGCACGGTCGACGATTGCTACAGTACTGAGCATCTCTTGTGATGGTAGTTGTCGTGTTATCCGTGAGTAAATTATTCTTGTTCTCGATCGACACGCGGCACAGTACTGCAGCCACACTGGTGCGATACGCGCTCACGTACTGGCCGATTTTTTTTTTCGAAACACTGCCAAGAGTCGTTGAAGTCCAGCGCGTGTCCGAGGTCGAAACTCGTCTCAATAACGACGAGCAATCTTTGTCAATACCGATGTGTCATGCGACTGACAATCAATATATGATATTTGATGATATACGTGTTTTGAAATTATCCTATGTTCTAATCTATTAAGAGACAATACATATGTGTGACATATCGAACATCTTATATGTATTGAGACGATTCGTGATTTTGGAGAGTTGGGAATCACGAGACTTTTTATGAGGTTTGTGCACTGGGCAGGCGTCTTTTGAAGGAATTTAGACACTTGAGTTTAAAATCAAACAATTGTGCTATATTGTCCTATAAATTACACTCTAAAATGTCCTTTAAATTCTACTTCACTCTCACACTCATACATACGCAATCTTATAATTGTTTCTCGTTCTACTATCGTACCGTAGGCGACAAGAAAAGTTTTTGTTTACTTATTCGCTCTTATATTTTCTCGGGATAGAGGAAGGTACTGGGAACTCCGATCCACAGGCAGTCACAATGATCCCCGTTCACCGAGCTTCTTGTCGTAGGACGGTGCTAGTGAGGTGGATGCAAGATGACTTCTGGCAGCGCCGGCACAATGAGTTTGCTACAGGAGATCAGTAGGGAGTTGATGTGTCTTACTAATTATATTTTCTGACATTTTTACTACTCCTTGTCGTCTAGCGGTGTGTACGAGTCTAGAGCCCGTACTCAGAACTCGCTCTTAGTCACTAACAGCGTCGCTTTTAGTTAAAAGACACTAAGAAAAAATTTATGAGCGCGCTATTAGCACTAAAAGCGAGTTCTGAATACGGGCTTCGGTGATTAGTCTAGATCGTTTGTCTAGAGAGACGTGTCTCGAGAGATATCCTATCGAGGAAGCCGCTGCTTATATCCTCGATAGGAATACGTTAAATCTAGTGGGGATAACGATTTTTATTCTCCCGAGATGTTAACGTCGCTTTTTGGATTTAATATTTTGATTTATAGTTTGATTCGATTATTTGATTAGACTTATTGCATTAGCCGTTTCTTCAAGTACCCGCTTACTGATATTTCTATTGTATTCGACGCGTGCCGGCTTATAGCGTCTGGACGCTTGTTTGTTTTGATTTCAGTCGGTTGACTGTATTTCTGATTCTCAGAATGTTAAAAGTAATAAGCTAATATTATTTCCTCATGATTGTCGCTGTGACTAGTTTCAAGGGAATTGCGCAATATTAGAAATTTAAAAGTCCTATATTCCCTTTCCTTTATCGAAGTCGCTTTGTGAGGTTGATAGGAGTTTTGAGGAATTCTAGGATGTTAGGATTTCTCTCAGATACTGTTATGCACATCCACAGTGCGCTATGCACTCTTATGTGGGGCTCTTGACGTATCCATCATCGAGATTGATGATGGGATAAAAAAAAGGATAAAGGATAGAGGGGTATAAGGACGAAACGTTACAGTATATATTTATATTCCTTTTTATTTTTATATTTTCTATTAAGAGAAACTGCTGCATGAAAGTATGAAATTGAAAATAAAGATATATAGTTTGCACACGTGCAATATTTATTATGTCAGCGCAAAGAAATTCGTTATGGTATCAATTTCCGAAAGCCAGTATACGAATAAGAAGATTATTATTCAATTCATTCGATTATTATTATTCCTTATTCAATAAGAAGATTATTATAATTTCAGATTCGGATTTAGCGACCTCAAAAACTATAAGGTACTCACTTTCGTGGAAATCAAAACATTTTTTCGAATTTGCGTCCGCCATATTGGATCCGCGATTTTGAATTTTGGAAATAAGATTTGAAATTCGGATTCAGGGACCTCAAAAACCATGATTTACCAAATTACAATCGAATCGGTGTAGTAGAAATATGTTTTTTTTTTCAAATGTCCCTATACATGTCATGACACAAAAGTGGCACGACTTTTTTGCCCCAATGTGTGTCACTGACAGTCAAAGGATTAAAATGAACAATAACTTGGTCAACGCGTAATTATATTTGTAGCATGTGGAACGAGTGTTTGAGGTTATCTTGAAGTGAAGACTTTTGGTGTAATATTTTAGAGCTTTGTAGTTTTGCAAATAAATCAATCTTTTATATTTTTCTGTGCGTTTTTTTTTCTAGGGGAAGATCCAATGGAGTGCTTAAAGCCTGTGAAATATGACTGCTCTTAGAGTATGCGTATAACAAGTTATATATTTCATACGATGATTGTACAGTGCACTGAAAAGTAACTAATGATTTGTTTTATTAGAAGGATAGCATTAGATAATGAAGGCATCCCTGGACTGAATAACTCAATTTTTGTTTGCTACATGCATATAAGTATGTCTGTACACCACAGACTAGTCCATAGTAATTTTTTGATGAGTCTATCGATAGAAAATTTTTTTGGTCACATTTCAGGTAAAGTCCCAGAATGGATTGGTGTTTTGGTGTCAATTACAATTCCAAAACTACATTTTACACACAGAAGACACACAACAAATTTCATTGCGATCCGTAAGCTCTTTGGAAAGTTAATGTGTTTTCAGACAGAATTTACCACAGACAGACAGACAGAAAGAAATCAGTAAATGCTTATTGGAATCTGGGACCCTCAAAACATGTATTTCTATCAAAATCTGGGAGTCGGTTTTTATTTGGATTGCAATACTTTCTTACATACTTTGTATATGATGAGAAAGTAAAAATAATATGGTGACATTATTTCCTAAAGTCTGAATGGTCTTTTAGTAAAATGTTATAGAATGCATATAAACTTACGTGAACGGAAATAATATAATGCATTGAAGAATTCTTCACTGACGAATTCAAATTTTTAATAACGCTGACAATATCGAATATTAATAAGTAGATGTATAAAAATAAAAAAAGATGTAAAACTTAAGTGTAATGTAACAATTTCAGATTTTTTCATAAAAGACCATAAGACTCCATTCAGCAGAAATAGTGCCGAGCAAGTAGACACATTTGATCCAGGAAATTTGGCAAGTGTGCCGTTTAAAGTCACTTACAAAGTTAAGCTGCTGTTTAGCTAATTCTATCACAACGAAGTATGGCAAAAATACGGAAAGACAATGGCAGAAGCAAAGAAAGCTTTAATGTTTCTATTCTCTTTTATTATCTTTTATTCAAATAATGGTCGATACCAAAATTTGTATAATATTGGAATTCTGTCGTTCCACTTGTCTCAAAGATAATATTTCACGTAGGAAATATTTTTGTAATCAACGATATACATATTATAATGTAAAACATTTCTTAATCTTATTACTGTATACAGGTTATCCTTATTATTAACGTTATATTATTCTGTCTAAGAGTAAAAGAATTTAAAATGACAGATGGCAAAATGCAAAGTCCCTAACACGAAATACGTGTTTTTGACTAGGCGAATTATTCTTATTATTATACTGTATTCAATTTAGACGCGTATACTTTTATATTGCTTCTAACGACTCACGCCTCTTTTAAATATATTAAAAACTATCGGTTGGCATTTGCCGACTATTTACGACAATTGAGGGGGGGGGGGGGAGGTTTTATGGTTTACATCATAGTTACATCAAACAGAACAAAATTGTAACCTTACGAGAAGATACTGCTCATTAATTAACATGAATTCAAATAATTAATTTTATAGAGAATAACCTAATGAACAATTCTACTTATCTTATATAATTTTGATTTGAATTTTGGTAAATTGATTAAATTTATACAGAAAGCATGGTTAAAATTTTGTTTCACGGTATTAAAATTCGGAACGGAACGATGCTAATTTAATGACGCCTCTATTTTGCTTATCCGATTCAGTCTTCCAGCTTGCATGGTTTTCATCCACCCGGATAGCAAATTGGTATTCTTAGGACATACGATTATTCTCTGCGTATGCTCAGAATGTACTGGAATCTATTGAAAACATTGAGTGACATTTGAATTGACATATGTATATTTCGAATATTGAGTGTGAAATTAGGATATTCTGGGAATGTCATATGCAATCTGCGGTAACGTGTATGTTAATCATAATTTCCCGTATTCATATACATAATTTCACTATATGATAGCACTTTTATATTAATATTATGTATATAAGTGAGAATTTACAAGTAACATGCTCCGTATACCCATTATTGTATTTGCTGGAACATTAAATGTACATTATGCAGTTAAGAAGGAATGATATATATTTTAACTAATATACATATATGGTTTTTTCTTATCTTTCATTTTTCCCTATTCCTTTTACCACCTTGTACTATTTAACACATGATCGCTTGCTTAGAATTGTTTTAAGAAAGATTCCGTGCGGTGAAGGATGGACGAATCATTGTATCTAGAAGCTTCTAGATAAAGCTTCTATATTTAGAAAATCTAGGAACCTCCTTCGTGTAATCACAATTGGTACAAATGCTGGATTCCACCTTTTTCAGTACACATCACAATGATAAAGGCACATTTAGCAGTTTATTTAAAAAAAATGAAACTAAAATAATGTATTTACAATTAACTATGTGGATTATCACTCGAAATTATCTATCAATTTCTTCTTCCAATTGTTCTTCAAACGCCTCCTCCAGTGTTTCATCCGAAAGCGTCAATTCGTTGTCCGTGGACTGTGCATTATCCTCTATCAACGGTTCCAGTTCTTCTAGCGGTTCTTCTGGCAACATCGGATATTGCATCTGCACGGGATTCGGTACAAAAAGAGGAAGCAGTCCAGCTTGTACTAGTCCCGGTGGTAAGACCCTCCAGTGTGCTGATACGTCATGTGGGCAGTAGAACTGATTGTCAATTAGTGCCTCGTAGTCCCGTGGTCGCCCGCATATGCAAAGCGCCTGCAGGATTTCTGGTTGATTTGGCACCAGATTTCGGATCAACTCCTGATCCTCCATTGGTCTTCCCAATTCTTCATTTCTCGCCTCAGGCATCTTTATCACTTTGTTCCTATATCGTAGGCGTATCAATCTATAAGGATAAGGGAACTTTTGTTTTAGTATATTAAACAATAATATTAAGCAATATAGAAATTCATCATAAATTCCAAAAATTAATTTTCAACTATCAGATCATTTTCATGATAGGAATAATATTTTTTTTCTTCAAATATTCCTTATAGATTACAAAAATATAATAATATTTACAGTGTTTTTCAGAAGCTCAATTGACTAATATTAATTCTGCTCGTCTGCTGATATGTGATGATTCCAAAAAAATACTTCTTAAATCTCGTGATTACATTCGTTAGACTTCGACTTTGATATTGCTGCTTGTAGTACATTAATTCAAATGTGCCATCTCCAAAATCGACTAGCTTAAATATATACTGGTTTAGGAAAATTTGGGGTGCGCTATAACGTATAGAACCCGTTAGCTTTTAGGTCGGATTTCATTCTAGTACATTATAGTTCTATTTGGTTTAGTACTTAAATGACTTTATAGCCTCAAATATTAATTGCAGGTACATACATAGCTAAATTTAACATAGGAAAATTCAAAGTCCATACATGATATCAAAAATTTATATTCAACTATGTGCGATAAATAAGTTTGTTAATTGTTTTTCGTTACATCTCCAAATTTGTTTTCATAAAGAATATCTCATGTAATGTTTACTTGCATACTTTACCATTAAGAAATATAATTGAAGTTCTGAATCCTCTTGGACACTTTCGAACGAATACAGGTATATTAATTTCCAGTGAATGGATAACGGTACAAGATAGGGATGCACCGTACTCCGCATAAGCGGTAACGTATTGTAGTTTATTATATTGATCTTTATTATGGTAGTATAGTCATAACTAATGTTGCCGTTAAATGCACTCTTGTAATTAGGACTCGCAAATGTGAATGTTAGTATTAATACAAAAATTATTTAGAGGATTATTCCAGAGAACTTCCACTCTAAAAGTACTTCTCACATTAAAAATTTGTATTTATACCAGAAATGAGCAATTCAATACGTATTGTCAAATTACTATAAACTAAATTATATCAATTGTTTTATTAAATATTAATCAGTAACCGTCATTAAGGCTGGATAAAATTTATTCAACGACTAAACCCACATTGCTCAAACTTATTATATTTAGAGAATACATTTTACCTTTTTTACTTAAAAATATTTAATGATTATTTGCATTATTTATTGGCACGAAGCCATGTGCTTATTTCGAAGAAAACATTGTTGCGATTAAATATATAACTTTGGCACGTGGCCGCGGGTCGATTTTGACAAGTTTTCGATAATTATTCTGTGCCATTTGCACGAACATCAGGAGGTCGTCTTTCGTACCTTTGTGCCACTTGCAGCATTTCGAGAATGCTACTGGCACATTTTCTTATTGGAGGAGGCAGCCATGAGGAAAGGAAGGAAAGATTTCGATAATGCAATCAAATTCGTCTTTACCATCTGCGAACATCAAACTAGCTTGCAGAATTGCGACATAACCTCCGAATTCATCTTTTGGTTTTTCCATTTATCGTGATGCTTTCACATACTCCGTTATCAATTCTAATACTAAAGCTTCAGTCTTTGCCATCATAGAACTCACCTGTATTAATTGCTTTTCAATATGCTCGTTATTTTCAATTCTTCTGCGTTTAATGCGCATTTCATGTTCCCAGCAGGACATGTCCCCTAATGCGGTCCACTTTTTCTCCACTTGCATGTTTACTTCATTTCGCTATTTTGTAATATTACTTGTAGACGAATAAGGGGCAAAAAGCAGAATGAGTAGTAATCCTACAGCATTTACTTAAACGATGAACATCATGATAAATATTAACAGTTTTTAATAATTTAGACTAGCTCAGATAATCTGACCAGTGAATGAAGGAAATCACTCTAATCGTAAATAATAGTATTTTATCTATCTAGTACGCACGAGTATGATACACGAGTGGGAAGTTCGGTACACGAGCCGTTAGGCGAGTGCACCAATCACACGAGTCTTAAATTCATTTATTAATATATGGAGACTGCATAAGGAGCATGAACTGCATATACAGGGTGTTCCGAAACTACCTGACCTGGTGGGTATGGCGGTGTTCGGGAGGCTTTACTGATCACGAAAATGACCTTCGTTTTGTTCGAAAGCTCTTAGTTTTTAAATGGGAGCAGGTCAAAGTTGACCAACCACAGCGAAGCATGAACAGAAACGTAGGCACCTACGAACTCTGAGTTTTCTTCCCATGCTTTTGTTTTTCGGTGACTATGGGCAAAAATACCAGTAAAAGTACCAGCGAGTGACACCTAATAGGTTTCAGTCTGCCCATAGCCACTGAGAAACAAAAGCGAGGGAAGAAAACTCAGAGTTCGTAGGTGCCTACTATTTCTGTTGATGCTTCGCTCTGATTGGTCAACTTTGACCTGCTCCCATTTAAAAACTAAGAGCTTCCGGACAAAACGAAGGTCATTTCGTGATCAGTGAAGCCTCCCGAACACCGCCATACCCACCGGGTCAGGTAGTTTCGGAACACCCTGTATAAACAGCTTCCCAAAATAAGAGGGCACTAGTGTTCTGTATGCACCGAAAAAGTGGAGGGGTATAAGGCGGGAGTTTAAACTGAAAATTATATTTTGATGTACTTCGAAAATTATAAAATAAAAAATGAAGTCTACTTTAACTTAAATAAACAAATAATAAAAATTTACCAAGCCAAATTGAAACAACAAATGGAATGAAATAAGTAATAAAAAATTATTACAATTGAATATAAAATTCAATTTTTTAAATAAAATTATTATTAATCTATTAATAATTAATTGATCAATCAAAATAGAAAATTAAAATTAAAAAAATACTTTCAATAAAACTTATTATCATTAAGAATCATGGAGGTTTTTAAATAAAGTTTATCAATTGCTGAATCTTTTACAGCGCACACCCTTTCCATATTTTCATTTTTTAATATAGATTTTATTTAAATTAACTATTTATATCTACTAAATATATTTATCATGATGTTAGGTTAAAAGCGTGTTCATTTGCAAATGAAAATTACTTCTAAATATTTGCCTGCTTACTTCGCATGTATTTATTATGCTATATTTACGTGAGTACAAAAGGGAAACTAGCGACGCTAATGGTACAGAAAGAAAACGTAATGTGGACGATACTGGTAGCAGGTTCTGTCAATTTTCCCATTTTAGTTCGTGCTCCTTGTGTAGTCTCCATGCGTTAATAGCTAGATACAACAGTTTTTGTAACAAATGTCCAAATAAAACGCCGTCTGGCCTTGTTTTACGGGAGATGGCACTGTTAACTTACCTCAAATATACTTTTTAATAGGTTTTCCCTTCCTTAAAAATATTTTAGATGCCTATGACGTCACTATCATACATTTTTAGGTAATTTTATAGTCATTCGTCCAAAAAATAATATTTTAAAGTGCCCTCTGGCGACACACTACATATCCTTGAGCATTTGTTACAAAAAAAATTAAACATCAATCGAAAATAATTGATTTTGTAACTACAATTTAGAGAAAAATTCACAGATGGCGATGCGATCGGTGTTACAGTTATATTTTTAAAATCGATTGACACGAGGAAAAAAGGGATATTGCTAAAGTCTCAAATACAATATAAATACAAATCGCCCTCCACTACTGTTAATTAATACATTTAACTGTAAAAATTAATTGAAAAGTATAGCCCAGATTTGACTAGTGTGCAGCGCGGTATAGCTACCTTAAGCGGCTGAGCAAAAATTCCAATGCCAATAATGTATCATGAATTTCTTTGGGCAGATTGCCTATACCTCATTAGATGTATGTACATACTTACAATTAGATGTATTGATTATTGCCTATACTACCTTGGTAGTATTTTTCAATACTCCATACAAATGCAATAATTTCACATGTAATTTTTACATGCATGTGGAATTTACACGTTTATTTACAATATCTGTACATGAATGATTACTGAAGTATGTTTAAACTTTTTCTCGAAAATCGCGAACAGTTAGTTCGTAATTAATATCTGCGTTCATCTTGTTTCTTCTGTTAGTGTGATAAAACTTCCCCCTTAGATCTCAAAATCATTTTACGCTCTTCATACTGCGAATGGTGTAAGATTCTTGTCCGAGTATAAATCTTGACTCCTATCCAACTAATCTGCAATTACATTTATGTGACAAAAGTAGCAAAATAAATTACAGGTTTTTTTCATTTTTTTTTTTCATATTTATCTGTCAAGTAATCCATCAATCCTGTCCATATTTCTGATGTGTTTCAGTTTCATAATTCTTGAAAAGGCAAATTTGCGTGCTATATCCAGCGAGTCAAAGAGATCTATTACGCCATACAAAAGAATATTATACCTTCAACATACTGCTTATTTCTTGTGCTTGTTGCTAGCCGTGCTCTTTATCAACCGAACTGTAAACAATTCCGTTGTTGTACATCTACCGAAATTAATTAGATATATATTAGTTTTTTAAACATAAATAAGATAGAGTCGGGGCGATTGCTATGAAATTCGGAAATGGCAGAGGCTCGTGATAATCATACCCACTCATCTCTAATAATTTTTTTACATTTTTCAAGAGATGGTGATCTAGATTCAATAAATCCAGAAAATGTTTCTGCTGCCAGTCTTAATCGTCTTCAAACCAATTTTCTTACATTTATTCGTGGGGTCCTCAAGAACAACATTATACATGATATTTCTGTTAGCGAATAATGATCCGAAAAAATAAGAAAAGCGGTTCCGCATCGTTTTAAAAATAGATTTTTTAAATCTATTACTTGGCGTTCAAGCGCTACCGCGACCCTCAATTACATCCTTAACTATTTTTATTGATGTTTCAAAACGCTTCCTATTATAGTTTTGTCCAAATATTTTAACACGTTTCAGAAATCATTTTTTTTATTAGCAGCGTTTTATTTAAAAAATGTTACCATAACGTTTTAAAATATTTGGAATAAAATGATATGGAGACATTTGAAATGTTACAAAAATATTAAAAAGCAATCGCTTTTAATATGATGTAACGAAACTTGTATAAGCGGTTCAAAAACTACCGCTACAATATGTCTTCCGACTTGCGCGCCCTTTCGATGAATCAAAGTGAAATTTATACTCAGAAACCGGTAGCCCGTCCCTTTCGCTCAAGAACGTGCGAGTGAATAGGACGTCCCGGCTACGCAGGTACCATATAGTTCACTCTCATTCTGATTTAATATATTCGCATCATTTTGTTAAGATTATTCTCTTCCTTTTCATATAATACGCAGCGTTAAGCAACAGAGCTAAATATATATCCGAAATCAAGGATTTATATCCGTATTTTACAACATTGTGTCATACCCCTCCATGAGGATATTGGGACATCAAGGAATTGAATCAAATCAGCTCATTAAATTCATAGCCAATTGAAAAGGATAAGGAACAAATAGTGACCATCCCATAGAAGCTACTCATCTATGAAGCATTCGGATCAGACAGATAAGTTATAATATAGAATAATTATATTTGGAAATTACCGATAGCTGTCTTCATGGTTATAATGTATGTGCGGAATGGGTCATGAATGTGTTAAGTTATTTTAAATTAGTATTGTTCATTGTTACATTATTAATGTCTCTAACATATATGATAATTTGTGAATTTTTGGAACGAAGTTGACCGTAACTTACATAGTTTATTTTAAATAAGTATTAAATAGATTACAATTGGCGCCCAACTAAGTGGCACGAAATCGATCAGTTCGTTTTTGTGTATTGTTTTTTTTTATATATAAATCAAGTTGGAAAATTAGTAATTTATATGAGTGTAAAACATTCTCCATTAAAAACAAGGAAACAGCGGAAAGTAGCAAGTGAAAAGTGTATTGAAAATATTATAGAAAGTGTTATAGCTGAATCTAATCAAGTTAGTGAAGTTAATGTGAATAGTAGTAGTAGTGAGGTCACGATGTCCGTTAGTCAACATAACGTTACCTCAGAAATGTTAGATGGAGTGTTTAGAGAATTACAAGCACTACGTGCGGAAATAACAGCAGAACGGCAAAGGTTAACGGCATTAGAATCCCGAGAAAGTCATCTTGAGCGTGATAGAACACCTAACAATAGCGATTCAAGTTTACCAATAGTGAAGAAATTAGTAGAATATTTAAGAGGTAGTAAGGTCGAAATATCATTACCAAAATTTTTGGATAATAATATTATAAATCCTCAACAATTTGTTCAAGAGCTAAATCGATATTTTCGGGTAAAGGATATTCCATATGAAAGTAAGCTTAATGTGGTTGAGACGTGTTTATCAGGAAGGGCTCTAAGTTGGTTTGCAATAAATAGGGAGGATTTTAGAAACTATCAGGATTTTGAACATAGACTTAAGGCAGAATTTTACTCGGTACCAGTGCGTATACGCCTAAAAAATAGATGGCAAGAGAGACGATATAGGATATCAGATGGTAGTCTTTTAACTTATTTTTATGAGCAAGTAAGAGCAGCGCAATATTTGTCCCCGAGGATAGGGCTGTATGAGACACACTATACCATAGTGCAACAATTGCCTATCAGAGTTAGAGAAATACTGGCAACAGTAGATTATGCGGATACTACCATTTTAGCCAAAGCACTTGAACAATTAGACAAATCACGGGAGTTAGAAACAGACAAAAATCGAAATTCAATTAACAGAAATCAAAATGAAAATCCGATCAGGCAAAATATTAATCAGATGATCTTTGAAAAGGACATTCGAACAAATGAACCCTATCGTAATACTCGTGGTCGGTATCATGAAAGCGGACAATATAACTAAAGTCATAGAAATATTGATCGGAAAGTCAAAGTCTGTTTACCTGATACGCGTTTTCCTCCACCGCTAATAAACTCGAATGTAAATAATAATCAAAATCCTGTATCAAATGCTCATACTTTAAACTAGCTGTGGGTGTGATGTACTCAGGTCAAACCTTCCACCCTCATGATTATGAGTATATGGTAGAGATGGAAGAAGACCTTAATGGGATTAGAAATAATCATGACAAAGTTCATAATACTGATGAAAATAAGTGTCTTCATGTATTAGTTGTTATAAAAAATCGAACATATGCTGCCTTAATAGACAGTGGGAGCCCAATTACATGTATCTCGGATTCTTTCTATCAGCAAGTAATCCGTCGAAGCTTAATGCCAGAAATTCCCGTTACAAATTTACAGGTCCTCACGGCAATAGGTAAAAAGGCTACGACAATAAATAGGCAGGTTTCAGTATCTTTTAATATAGGAAATCTTTGTGATGAACATGTATTTTTTGTAGTCCCGAGATTAACTACGCCCATTATTTTGGGTAATGATTGGCTTATTCGTGTAGGTGCTGTATTGGATTATGAAAATAAGGCATTAATATTTTGTCATCAAAAGATACCATCCAAACTTACACTATTTCGTGCTGCGTCGGATAGGAGATTGGCTATGTCCGTGATGTTCAATGAAAACTCTATATTGCTTCAGGGGGAATCTGATAAATTAAATAACTTGAATAGTCAGTGTAATAACCAAACAAATCCTATGAATAGTCACAATATGCAGACAATCCTTGTTCCTGTAGAAGCCTCATATAGGAATATTAATGATACCTTGCTTAACAATATAAATGATTTAAGTTATCTAAGAAAAGTGCAAATCCAGGATGCTCAGAATAATATAAATATTGATAATTGTTTTCATCTTGCTAATATGTTTACCCATATGAATGCTAATGATGAAAATATTAGACATGATTATAATTCGGTAATAACCCAAGTCACCGATAAAAGTGAAATTGGTAAATTAATTGACATGATAGAAATTAATATTAATGATAACAATTCTAATAAGCTGGTTGAACAAAAAGGTGGCCATGGCTCTATTGAATCTAAGAAGGATGATAGTAATTTTGATACATGTGTAATTGATTATGTGGGCAATAGATCAAACATGTCATATACAGATGATCATTGCATTGTGCAACAGGTTCTTGTTAATCAAAATAAGGATATTAATTGTTGGTCTTTTACTGATTGTATTATAAAAAAAATAAACTTGGTGAGATTCAAAAGGCAAATACGGAAGTAGATGATTTATTGTCTGAAGTAGCATCAGTCGCGCGTAAGCTAAGTGGAATAAGTTTGGAAGAAAGGTATCAATTTGGTAATCTCATGATGAAGCATAGACAGTTATTCTCAAATAAGCCAGGTTCTGTTAAACATTATCAACATCAAATCAAATTGAAAAAACATAATCCATATATTAAAAAATCATATCCTGTTCCATTATCAAAGCGCCCGGCCGTGGAGAAAGAATTAGAAATCATGTTAGAAAATGGGGTAATCGAAAGATCCACTAGTCAATATTGCAATCTTGCAATCCTTTAAGAATAGTCGAAAAGAAAAACGGACAAGTGCGTATATGTTTAGATGCTCGATTTTTGAATGAAGTGATAAAGGGTGATAATGAATCTGCTCCCTTAATATCTGAATTATTACAGAGTCACCATGGAGTTAAGGCTTTTCTCGCTTCTTTTGCAGCGTCTGTGAGCGAGCGCGCCGCGAGTTGGATCCGCGCTGCGTCGGTCTCAACACAAAAGTTGAAACAATTTGGGCCGATGGTTATCCCCAACGTCTCCAGTACTTTCATGAAACTTGTCAGGCCATCATTGAACACTAATACCGCGATATCAGTTGCAATATCAATGATTTTTTTGCTTCCGGACTGGCACTTGGGGGCTATTGCCCAAACTGATTTATTGTAGCTTTCGTTATTGTTTTGCGCATAGCCGCCCAAACAACGCTGCAGCAAATCGTCCCTGCTCAAATTTTCGAAGATTGGCTGAATTGCCTCCAATATTTCCTGAGGAAGAGGCGGTTTATGGCGATATTTAGAAATACCACCATTTGCGACCGCGCGCTGCCACGAACACCACGACTCGGCTCCTGCCGGGCAATCGTCATGTTGTGGCTCACTGTCTGTGGACATTTTATGTTTGGTAGTTGCCCAAATTGCCTTCCTCATTTTGTCAACATCATCGCTGTTCCTCCGAATAGCTAAGCCGTAATATGTGCTTAACTCGTCAATCAATTTTCCGGTGAGCTTTCCTCTGCCAGACAATCCTTTTTTTTTATTCACGATTTCGCGGAGGCGCGTCCCCATACGTTTTTGGACATAATCGATGCACTCTTTTTTTTTATCTCGAAACCGTCGTATGGATCGCTATTCGATATGCCCAGAAACGTTTTAGAATCGCCGTCACCAATATAATATTTATATTTTATGCCATAGAGCTCTTCAGACCGTTCAAACATTCCAATAGCTGCGTCGACTTCCATTTTTCCGGAGGAGCCGCTATGGTTCGCCTGGCACTCATCGTCGTGGGTAGCTTTCCATTCCCAGTACTCCGCGGTGTTTTCCTTTTTTTTTCCCAATGCTCGCAAGTTTTGCAGTATTTCGATTTAACCATAACGTCAATCACTTTTTTAGTGTACCAGCCGACTAGCGATGTTATACCGAAAAGCGAGGTGAAATCGCGCTTTCGCCACGATCCGTCGCCTGAAACGATAATTCCGTCCGCCACCCCATTTTCCAACGAAATTCTCTGCTCCTCAAGTGCAGCCTTTTTTTGGCTCATTGCGCTCACCGCTTTAGTGGCAATCGAAATCGAATTTATGATTCGATCGTAAAAAGACTGAAATATGGGGCGCGGTAGGTCCATGAATGCACAAAATTTCATCAGGCCATTCAAACCGACGCCAAGAAGACGCATACTGAATACGATCCGACGATTTACTTCGTATGCATTGTCAATCATAGGACACGAATTGATTAACACTTTATCACAATGGCCGCAATCGACCTCGATTTTGAACCCGAGTCCGCGCAAACTTTTTTCGGTGAATTTTATGTCACGATCACACACTTTACATTTCACTAACGTGGATATAATGTTCAATGCAGTGAAAAGGTGTACTATACGATAATTGAAATCGTTAGTAACACCGACCTCTAAATCGTCCGATGATTTTAACTTTTTCGCCGACGTGCTCACATGCTCTGCAGAACTGTTTTCGGAGCTATAACGGTTCGGAGGTTTTCGATTCGAAATTTTCGATCGACTCCTCATCACATAGCTCCGTTTTGTTCCCTTTTTCCCCGTATACACTTTCTTATCCTCCATTTCAACTTGAAAATAATAATTTGGAGCGTTTGATATTCACAAACGAAACGATTCGGAGCGATTAGACACGAATAGCGTCGCTTCTATTCGCAAACTGACGCTATCCTATAGCTACAGCCGGTTTTTGTGCAGGGAGTCAAAAGAATAGCTGAGAAAAGCGGGAAGAATACCTGGCGCTCCTAAGGCGCCCAGCTGCGCGGGACCCCGAGCGTCGCGGACCGCTGCACCGCTCTACAAAAATATTCAATATCTACGAAAATAATTATTTTTTCGACCTGGATCCAACGGCATTTCAATCTTAAAAGTATTTTAGATTTTTTTAAATGGTTTTCAAAAAATCGATTTTTTGAAGCCGTCACAGTGATGTTGTCCCTTAACAAGTTCGAGGAAAGAATCAGGAGACAACGATTTACTTCTTGAAGGCCAGCTATATGGTGCCGGCATCGCTGATTGAAAGTAAATAATTCTTTTTTCAATTTATAACATAAATTAACAAACCTAAAACTTTGAACGCGTTTTTCTCAAAACCACTTTTTTGAGTGCGGCACGCAGCAGAACTCGAGCAATTTTTATCCGATCGACTTCAAATTTTTACTGTATCAATAAAAGTAGATTATCTAGAGAAGTACATAGGATTTTTTCGATATCTCAATAATTATAAAAGTTATAGCCTATTTTCGACGAGAAATTTTGCTCAAAAATCATTCATTAATTTCAAAGGCGTGCCTATTTTTAAAAATCAATATTTTTCCAAATCCCTATGTACTTCTCTTCAAAATATCATATTATTAACCTGACGCGAGAGCTTCCCCAGCGCCACCATGCGGCGTAAAAAATGTGAAAAAAATGTTTCTTGATACATTAATAAACAAGGAACAAAACAAAAAAAATTTTTCGAATATCTCTTTTTTTCCCGTACAAAAATTCTTGATAAATGTGAAAAAAACAGGGGGTCACAGTGGTGTTGTCCCTTAAAGTTATTTCTACCATGGACTTGACTCATGGTTATTGACAAATACCATTAGAACCTATGTCACGACAATATACGGCATTTTTGTATGGGTCATCTCTTTATCAATTTTGTAGAATCCCATCCAGACTAACAACAGCTGGGAGTGGATTTATACGAGCTTTAAATATAGCTCTTGGAGATGATTACCACAACTTTCTTGTCTATTATATTGATGATCTATTAGTAACTTCCAAGACGTTCCAAAAGCATTTAAGGCATCTTGACTTATTATTCACACGATTAACTGAGCATAATTTTACAATACGTCTATCTAAGTCTAACTTTATTCAATCATCAGTTCCTTTCTTGGGTTTTATTATTTCCACTGACGGAGTAAGGCCAGATCCAAATCGCCTGAAAATAATTGAGGAATTTGCAGAACCTGTAAATAAAAAACAGTTGCAACGATTTTTCGGACTTTGCAATTATTATTGACAATTTAATGTTAACTATACAACCTATGTAGAAACATTTAGGAATTTACTTAGTGATAATAGCCCATGGGAATGGGGAGAAGATCACTCTAGATCCTTTCGCAGTTTGAAAAATGCCTTTTTATCATGTGTTACATTGCATCATTTAATTCCGGAACCTCGGTTCAAAGTACAGGGCGATGCTAGTGATCGAGGTATACATATGTAGAGTATTATATCAAATAAATCATAATAATGACGCTTGTGTCATATCTATTGTTAGTAGATGTTTGACGCATGCAGAGATTCGCTATACAACAACAGAAAAAGAATTATTGGCTATAGTTTATTCAGTTTATAAATTTCGGACATACTTTTTGGGTAATCATTTTGAAATTACCACGGATCATCGTGGATTAACTTTCTTAAACAGATCTAGTTACATTAGCGCTCGATTAATACGCTGGAGTTTATTATTACAACAATATGAAGTTACAGTAACGTATTGCAAAGGACGAGAAAATATGGTCGCGGATTTTTTTAGTTGGAATCCCGATGGCAAATTCCATCAAGAGGAGAAAATACATCCTATGATCGCAATGTGTGATCTCTTTTTAGTAAAAGAAAGCCTATGTCCAATTGAAAATGCTTTAGTGATAATTTGTAAAATAAATGAAGACTCTACTTTTGAATCTTTAATAAGGTATGTCGCTAGATCTCAATTGACAGATAATAAAATACAAGACATCAAACAACAAATATTAAACAATAATGATTCTGAAATTTATCAAATACATCAAGATCTACTTTTTGTGGGCAATTCGGTTAATAAACACTGGCGACTTATAGTACCCACTGAATTAACAGAGTTCCTAGTAGAAGATTGTCACGAGCGGCTTGGACATGCAGGTGCTTATAAAACCTTTGAGTATATTAGGAGATATTTTTATTGGAAATCTATGCGAAAGCAGATAAAGCAGTTTATCAAATTTTGTGATTTATGTCAGCGGGTAAAACCGAATAATCAAAACATGCAAGGTGAATTTCAATTAGTGAAATCTGATCATCCATGTGATTTGGTCACTGTGGATTTTTATGGCCCCCTACCACCTTCACGTGGGGGAGTTCAATATATCTTCGCCGCATTAGACGTGTTTTCTAAATTTGTCAAATTATACGCAACAAAAAAGGCAACTACCAGGATCGTTTTGAATAAAATTCTACATGACTATATACCGACTGTAGGGAAACCACGTAAAATATTATCGGACCATGGAACACAATTTACAGCAGACTTGTGGAGGAAAACGTTAGAACAAGAAGGTGTAAAAGTATTATTTTCATCTATTAGGCATCCGCAATCAAATCCGGCAGAAAGGGTAATGAGAGAACTTGGTCGTCTTTTTCGAACTCTTTGTGCTGATAAACATACTCGATGGGCTCGTAGTTTACCGAAAATTGAAGAATTGCTTAACATGACACATTCAAGCACTGGGTGTATTCCAGTAGAATTGCACTATGGTATTAAACAAACTCATCCGATCATTAAAATTATCAATTTTCCAGCCGAAATGGAAGTGCCTCGTGATTTGCAAATATCAAAAGCGAAGGAGCATATATACAAACAATTTAACACTAGAAAAAAGCAGCAAACCTCTATCTCAAAAATTCATTTTAAAGTGGGTGACCTTGTTCTCCTACGGGTCCCACATTTATCAAAAGCCTATGAATATGAAACTCGTAAATTTTTTCATTTGTATGAGGGTCCATACAGAATAAAAAAGATAATAGGAAAAAATGCATATCTCCTTGAAGAAAATATCGATTCTGCTAAAGAAATAGGAATATATAATAAATCTAATTTAAGACCATATTACATAAGGCAATTTTGATTTTGAGAAAGTGAAAAATCGGATAGATTTAGAGTTGACAAAAGACTATATATTAATATTATATTGTCGTATCTAGCCTTAAGAATATTTAAAGACGCAATAAACACATATTAGATCTATGATGATATCGGGTAACTTATAAACACAATTTATAAATTACTTCATGAGACGTATGTGATCAAATATCACACGAAAAATAGAAAGTTCTAAATGTGAATCATTATATAAGTTGACCAATGCTCACGCATGATATTATAAATAGTATGTATATATGTATGTATGTGTGTATATAATTGCAATAATGTATAACTGTATGTATGCTGGCGTGTATAATTTTAAGATACATAGTATCAGTATAGGATCTTGTCTATGATCTAGTATTACTCAATAATATTGATACAATGAAAAAATAATGTTCGAATTTTTTAAATAATAAAAAATAATAATTTTATATGTACTGTTCTAAAATATTTCTGCAACCTATAAAAACTGTCTATGATTTCAACAATATATCAGAAAGTTATATTTATTATATTGACTTGAAATATTGTACAACATTTGACATAAAGGCATCAACAGCATTGCTGTCGCAATGAAATATTGGAAATATTGTTGTAATGTTTTCGAAATATAGTGTCCTCTGTGGGCTTTTTGAATTGAAAAATGCTCCATCGACTTTCCAAAGACTCATGGATCAAGTGCTGATAGAACTACAGGGTACAGGACTTTTCGTATATTTAGATGATATCGTCATTTACACCAGATCATTGCTTGAACATGAAAATAAATTCAGGAAACTTATGGATAGATTGGATAAAACTCAACTATCATTGCAAATTGATAAATGTAAATTCCTCAGATACGAAGTTACTTATCTCGGTCACACAATTTCAGAAAAAAAGGTTTACATACAACCAAACCCACAAAAAATCGAAGCAGTAATAAATTATCCAGTACCTATTAACAGGAAACAAGTAAGACAGTTCTTAGGACTGCTCGGGTATTACAGAAGATTTATTCCTAAATTTTCAAAAATTGCTCAGACGTTAACGAACATCACAAACGAAACTATTAAATTCAATTGGACAAACGAACTCCAAACAGCTTTTCAGACGTTGCGAAACATACTATGCACAGAGCCATTACTACAATGCCCAGACATTAATAAACCATTTGCAGTCACAACTGACGCATCGAAATATGCAATAGCAGCCGTATTGAGCCAAGGAGATCTAGGAAAAGACTTACCAATAGCATACACATCAGGAACACTCAACGGAGCAGAAATCAATTATTCCACCATCGAAAAAGAATTATTAGCAATAATTTATGCAGTCAAATATTTTAGACCACATTTATACGGTCATAAATTTACCCTTGTTACCGACGATAAACCATTAGGATGGCTTAACACAATCAGTGACCCTTCTTCGAGACTTCTTAAATGGCGATTTCAATTAGAAGAATATGATTATAACATACAGTACAAAACGGGCGAGACAAACACTAATGCGAAAGCTTTATCCAGAATACCGGTGGTTTTATTATACATATATGCTTCACCCAACAAAGTAGACAGTCCATTCAATTGAATATTTCATTATTTTTATTCTATACTTGGTTAAATGTACCCAGTGCACAAATGCGTTACCAAAATCTTTACTTTAATTAATAGTTTATCTTTTGTATCCAATTACAGTATAGTCTCCGCAGAAAAAAATGCATTTAATGTGGAACCAAAAAGTTTTACCTGAATTACATAAAATATCGTCGGTATTCAATATTTATGTTGCTTGATTATGTATATGTATTGTGACGGGGCAGATTTTACCCCGTCAGGTCCTCGGCGGGAACTGTAGTGATACGCGGGAAAACGCGTATTAGA
>JARQTH010000571.1:52635-65170 GCA_030142595.1 Trachelus iudaicus
GGGCAGGCGTCTTTTGAAGGAATTTAGACACTTGAGTTTAAAATCAAACAATTGTGCTATATTGTCCTATAAATTACGTTCTAAAATGTCCTTTAAATTCTACTTCACTCTCACACTTATACATACGCACTCGCATAATTGTTTCTCGTTCTACTATCGTACCGTAGGCGACAAGAAAGGTTTTTGTTTACTTATTCGCTTTTATAATTTCTCGGGATAGAGGAAGGTAGCTGGAACTCCGATACAGCAGATTGCACAATGCGTCCGATGATCGTAGTCCAGTTGAGGGTGAGGATGATAATGATTCAGGACCCGCAGGTGATCACAATGATCCCGTTCGCTGAGGCAATCACCGGAGGATGAACAGAGAGCTAGTGCCACAATACAGCAGAGTGCACAATGCGTCCGAAGACTGTGGTATAGCTGGGAGTTAGGATAGCAAAGATTCAGAACCCATGGATATCACGATGATCCCCGTTCGCTGAACCAGTCAGTGTGGAATGGAGAGGGCTGGTGCCACAGTACAGCAGAGTGTACAATGCGTCCGCTGATTGTGGTACAGCCGGTATTAAGGATAGCAAGGTCTCAGAATCCACAGGCAATCACAATGATCTTCGTTGACCGAGCCTCTTGCCGTAGGACGGTGCTAGTGAGGTGGATGCTGGATGACTCCTGCCAGCCCCGGCACAATGACTTTGCTGCAGGAAATCAGTAGGGAGTTGATGTGTCTTATAAATTATATTTTCTGGAATTATTACTACTCCTTGTCGTCTAGCGGTGTGTACGAGTCTAGATGACTAGTCTAAAGCCTTTGTCTAGAGAAAAGTGTCTCGAGTTATCTTCTATCGAGGAAACCGCTGCTTATATCCTCAATAGGAATACGTTAAATCTAGTGGGGATAACGATTTTTATTCTCCCGAGGTGTTAACGTCGCTTTTTGGATTTAATATTTTGATCGTTATTTTTTAATCATGGCGCTTTTCAAAGTCTTCCGAAGGTCAAGTTGACTTTTTTAAACGGGAACTTATATTTTTTATTGCAGATTGTTATGCTCTACAAAAAGCCAATTAACTTTTGTCTAAATCATTTTTTAATACGACCAGGATTTTTAACATTTAAAAAAATTTAACTAAGGCTTTTTTCTAGTTCAAGAGAGTTCGAAAATGCATTGATGTTCAAGCACACCATTTTGAATATTTATTACAATATGATTTGGCAACATTGTCAATAAATAGGTTATTTATGCAAGAAAAAAACATTCATTAACTTTTTTTTTCTCTTCCGATTTTCGTTTCTACAGAATCGCTGTACATATTAATAATCTGGAGGTCTACGCTTGATTTTGAAATTGATTGGGTTTTATTTAGCTCATGGCTACTTAATTTACATTACATTATTTTTACATACTACTTAGAAAAAGTTTTGCCTAATTTACTCTATATTATTATTTCTCTTTATTTAAGTAATCTCCTCTTCTGTAACGTATTTTGCTAATCTCCTTTTGAATTCAGTCAGTGTTTGTATGTGTTTTAATTCATTTGGTAGTTTATTCTATTGTTCGTAACCTGTCTATGTTAAACATTTTTGTCCTGAACTTGTATTATGGAATTTTATATCTATGTTATTTCCCTATCCTGGGTTATATTCATGTCGTTCGCTTATTAATCTCATTAAATCACTTCAATAACATGGCATCATACCCTTTCTTATTTTATACACAAACATGCATACATTGTATATCATTCTTTGCTTTATACTTAGAAAACATAACGCAAGGGCCTACTTTAGAACGCCGAAATTAACTGGCTTTCGCGAAGCGTTTTTGGAAGGGAAATAAATAACTTAAGCAAACACAGTTTTGGAGACATTTTCTTATATATTTAAAGTTCAAAAAAACTTGTGTGACATGTAGCAACGCATTATAAGCCGAGTTATAAGGAATTTCATAGAGCGCCCCGCCGTTGAATTACCTCATCTGCGTGCAAGATAGCGCTCGCAATTTTTATTGGAAACAGAACATATTGCAGATAGTTCTTTTTCATATAGTTTCCTTTTGTGTGAACCAACAAAATCCGGGAAAAAATGAAAAAATTCGACATTTTCGAAATTTTGAAGAAAAAAAGTGATTTTTGAAGCAAAAAAATTGTTTCAACTACCTGCCAAACACGTTCAAACATTTCTTTTGCTCAATCCCTTTTATTTCACTGAGTAGAGAAAGCAAAACTGATGATAATGCCGTTGGAATGGAGTCACTATCTCATTTAGTTTTTGTTATCTAGCACGCAACATTGAAAAAATCGTAAAAATAAAAAACCGAGAAAAAGCGCCTTAAAGTTTTCGATAGGAGTACATAATAATTTTCAATAACTTACACTGGTACTCTGCTTACTTGACTATTCCTGCTCCATATAGTAGTCCTTCAGCTTCCTCATAGTACTCAATTTGGTGCAATTGTTCGAATCGTGAATGTGTTTCTCAATTTGTTCGTCAATTAATCGAGGAGGATGCTTGAAAGTTTTCAGTTGATTCGTGGCTTCAGCTTTGCGTCATTCGCACCAGCTGTCAGCGCCTGTCGGACAATTTTCGTGCCGTGGAGATTTATCCGTAGAACAATAATAGTCCAGCGTGACCATTATAGCTTTTTTCATTCCGTCGACAGAATCAACATTTTTTCTGATAGCCAGGTTATAATAGAGAGTGAGTTTCTTAATGATGGCTTCCGGCAGGCGATTCTTGCTGCCGAGCTTCTCTGCCTTCTTTTTATTCCGTAGCCGTGTACCCATAAGTTTCTGAACGTGTCCCACGCATTCATTCTTCGTAACAGGACAATCTTCGCCGTATGGAATCATTTTCAGAATACCCCCAAAAGTTTCTGAATCACCGTCGCCGATATAATTCAAATACTTCACTCCAAATTTGACGATGGATCGCAAAAATATTTCGACGATGACCTCGACGATGACGACCACCTCCATTTTTTCGGATGAGCCTGTGTGATTCAGAGTGCATGAATCTTTGTGATCTTCGTACCACTCTTCGAATTCCTCATTGTTTAAGGTCTTTTTTTTTGCTGGTTACATGCCCGACAGTACGAACTTTTAACAACCAGATCGATCACTTTACAAGTATAGTCCGCAATGAGCGTTGTTACACAGAGTATTGACGTGTAGCCACGTTTCTTCCAGGATCTATCGCCCGAAACTTTCAAATGATTCTCCGTTCTTCCATTTTCAACATTTTTTTCTTTCTCTTCTGTAACAGCTTT
Organism: Trachelus iudaicus; assembly: GCA_030142595.1. NCBI lineage: Eukaryota > Metazoa > Arthropoda > Insecta > Hymenoptera > Cephidae > Trachelus > Trachelus iudaicus. The sequence continues at coordinate 55,901 of JARQTH010000571.1, forward strand.
ATCACTTATGGATTTGAACATCCATTCAGACGCTTCGTGAATATGTTGCACTACCTTGTCGTACGTTGATTTCGGCAATCCTTAAGATAGGTCCATGAGGCCACAAAACACGTTGATGCATTCTAGTGCAGTACCAAGAAGTCTCATTACAAACACAATCCGTTTATTAATTTTATAACCGGTATTTATTGACGGCCACGACTTGATTTCTCTTCTACGACACACACACACGACACGACAATTTTGAAACATAATCCTCGATGCTCGCTCTCTTCGAAACTTATGCTTTGTTTGCACATTCTGCAGATTAACATTTCTGAATGAATCCGGGTAACAACGATGTTGTCGGTGTTTGCCGTTGACAACTTTTTCGTACTGCTACTTGTATTCTTGTCTGTTGGTTTAGTAGAGGGTTGATTGTCGTGAAATGATCGTTTACAAGACCCAGAACTACGATTCCAGTTCGATTGTTTGTATTTCGGATAACTTGCCATGATTCTTGCGAGCTTTAGTAGTCAAGAGTCAGAACGAAATTAAACTGAACAAAAAATATCGTTGATGTTACAAGCAGCAGAATAGCAACACATACAGGGATTATAGACATTTAAACTGCGACGAAACAGATTATAACTCAATGTAACCCTACTCTACAAACTCTAAATCCCATTTTCAAACCGAGAACAAAGCATCGCTATTTCCATTTTCTGTAACATCACTTCCCTATTTACAGTTCGAATGCTCTCTTGAAGTCTAAAAATACGATACCCACTACTTCACTTCTATCTAAACTTGCCCTCCATTGAATTATACTACTTTGAAGCGCACTTGAGCTCACATGAGAATTTTTTCCTAAATTCTGATTCTTCTTTTCAGAGTATGTTGGTTTTTTCAATATACTCAACGAGTAGTTATACAAGGAGTGTTCTGGACCAAGATTCCTGCACCGACATATTACCGACCTCTGGGGTTCGCGTCCGTGCTAAGTAAGCGTTGTCGGTGCACCCTATGAATGGTAAGTTAGAGCGGATGGGCCCCCTATGAAAGATCTCTGCTTACCGACGCGTCGTGAGGCCCCGTTTCGGAAGATTTCTGGTTATCGAGGCCTTCGGAATTATGGTTTTTTGAATACTCCTGCTTATCGGCACCCCTCGCGAGTGAGTGAGATGGAGATAGCGGGAGAGAAAGAGGGTGCGCGCGCACGAGTCGAAATCACATTTCAGGCGTTTTACGGCAGATTTCAGAAATTTTACGGCAGTTTTCAGAAATTTTACATCAGTCGTTATTGAGTACGTTCTAGATCCTTCTATTCTAACCCCACCACAGCCTCATCTATGATTGTATATTGACCTCGCACGTTGATGCGGTGGATTTCAAAGAAGATGATCGGCAACTCTTTGTACGTTACCGAATTTGGCACTTGCGATCCCGTGGCAGTTCCTCCCCCCTTTCCCTTCACATACTCCCCGCAGACTAGCGTGTGCAGACGGTGGAGATGAGGAATGACCCTTTGTATGCCACTGAAGAATTTCGTTGACATTTCATCATCATCATAACCTCCCCCCCCCCCCTGTTTCTTCTCCACCTGTATCGATACATTGATCGTTGATTTATCGTTTATTGTCGCAATTCATCTAGTTTGGAGAAAGAACGTGAACTGAAAGTAAGAATAGATTTGAGAAGAAGATTTAATCCAACCTGTGCGAAAATAGACTTCTTAAAAATTAACAATGTGGCGCGTCTGGAGGGTTTCCTGCCAACGAAAAAGTTATCAGAACTGGAGATTGAAAAAGAATACAAGATTACCAGTATAAGGAAAACTCAAACGAAATTTGGAGCAAGACACATCGTTGACGTGAAAACAGCTTCTCAGTATTCCTACCAGCAAGGATCTCGAGGGTTCTAGCGGACGATGAGGATTTCTTTCAACGGATGGTTTTGGTTAACGTTGAGAATCGGCTGTGTATGCGCTAATTTGGCGGGAAGTTCAACCTCATCGAATTTCAATACTTTTAAACGTTCATAGTCATGATTTAAATAAACAGATTGCCACGTACGTGATAAAAAAATACAACTGCTTATTTCTTTCACATACACTTTATTTTTCATAAAAAAATATACATTCCATCATCCAACTCCTTAACAACTTAACATTTTCCATCGCACAATTAAAATGCGGAGCATGGTGATGCTTACATAGAGTAAGTGAATTTGTTCGCAACATCTGCAGCGGAGGGCAGCTCAGATCTCCCAAGTTCAAATGTTTACCGATTGCCCCATAAAATTCTCCAACCAATTTTTGGTTTCCAATCCGTTTACATAAATTCTGGTAGCATCTCGTAAAATGACTCGAACAATTTTTTTAGCTTGGTTGTAAGATGTATCGCCGGAGTTCCAAGGGATACCATGAAAGTTGCGTAGTAACCACAAATTCATGCACTTGTATTTCGCCGGAAGGGGGCCCCATGAAAACAGTGGTTGAAATAGAAACGTCACAGGCTCGGAGAAATCGCTGCCCACTCCAATCACAGACAGCTCCTTCAAGACAAACTCGTCCGGGGGTTTCTTGAAACCACGATGAACTACATTGTGACAGACTGCTTGCGTAGAGATGATCGTAGGGTTTTTATACTAATCTTTTCATCCCACCACTAATTGGATTATATTCTACTATTCGATCATGCAGAATTAAACAGAACGCTGATGTTTCAGTGGGGAAATTTTGGTCTGCCTCGAATTCGAGATGAACGTCGACTGGTTCAAATTTGAGCGACTCATTTTGCTTGGAGCAATCGATGACGATTAGAGGACCATAGGCGAGGAAATCACTCTTCCTCGGTATGGGCTCAGGTTCTTTGCCATAATAAGTAGCTTGAAAGTTTACATACATCTTGTACAGCAGAGCAAACTGATTATGATCATTGTCAAGGTTTTGGTTTCCATAGGGGTAGCATTGCGAATTCAAAAAGAGTTAAACGTCTCTGACGTTGCGATGGTCAAAGTGACTGGCATTCTTATTTTTATTATTCTTTTTGCCAGTTTGGAATTCCAATATGCCGTATTGAGGTTTCTCAAGTTGACTGGACGTCTTGACGGTCCACACGTGTTTGGATGTGGTAGTGAGCAGAGGATACTCATACAGTTCCCAGGTATGGAAGCTCATAGGGATGGGTGCATCCTTCTCGATGAATTTCAGTAATTCTATCTTTTGACGATCGGAAACCTTTACGTACGGTATCAATCATTCGAACTTTTGAATTACAACTTTGCATTCTTGCGGAGCTGTTTGCACAATGGCATTGGCGTCGCTCTTTGCCCTCGTCAGAATCAATTCGTGCTTAGCGTTTACGACGATCTTGCGATAATCTTCGGCAAAGCCTAGTATCATACTCAGCGGTATAGATACGTCAAAGTAACCAGCTGCATCGGTCAATTTCTCTCCTCGCATACAACCAGCGTTATCCATCAACGAGCGTTAACCAGGAGTCAGAGAAAGGTAGCCCTTCATGGGACTCGTGAGACCAACGTTCTTATTTCGATCGATCTCTATACCATTCATTTCATAGCGAATCTCATCGAAAGATGACATATGCCGTTATTAACCAAGGTTGTGTTTGCAGCCGTAGTAGAACCATCTTCCCTGATGAGTTTTCCGTATACATGCAGCGAACTTCTATTCGGTAGTAAACACAGGTCTTGATGTTGAACGGAAATTCGTATTTCATCACTGTTGATGAACGTTGACGAAGCGTAAGGCTGGTGTGCATGCGTTTCACAGTGCGCTATAAACTCATCGAAGGTGATTAGTGTCCGAATATTTAAAGCTTCTTCCTCTATGGTAAGCAGGATAAAAATAATGCAACAGTAGCAGCAGAATGAACGTTTTAGTTTCTTCTTCTGACTGGTGTGACCTTGAGTCCCAGATTTCTCAGGAAAAACACGTTTTGAGGTGTTAACGCTGTTAACGTAGTCTTATCGTTATGACTTCTCCTTGAAAATTCACCAAGTCTTCGTCCTGATCGACTATTCGAAGCTGTAGGTGATCTATTGTCTTGCTCGTTACTGAGAGGTAAATGACGTGCGACGGCACCTCTATAATCTTATATCCTGGTGGTACAATCGGAAAGAATTCGTGGATGGTATGTACCTTACGTTCGTTTATGTAAGCGCCTGTAGTAATGTTGCAATCGACTCGCTAGGCGTTCACCTTGAAAATGGCTACAGGTACATCGGATGTATGTAATTTATTAGCTTCCGAAACGCGTTAAGTAAAGCCCAACAAGCGACCAATCAAATCATCAGGTTGAAACTTGATGTCACCGTTACACTTAATTTCGCTGCACAGGGTATTATTTTTAGGCTTAATACGAATTAGGATATTTTTATCTATCAATCCACTCTGCACATAGTTTTCGATATCCTCTATCTCTTAGCTACCAATGGGTATAACAATAACTTCATCCCCCACGTACAACTTGTTTTGACCAGTGTCCACGTTAGGAATCGAATTAAAGGTTAGTAATTCGATGAGCCCTAGAGCATGATTTTTATCTTGGGAAAGCTCGATAGGGGGAAAGTACTGGGCTTCGAGTATAGAAGAATTGCCTAATAAAGTTAACGTGAATGAATCTTTCACGATTGCAAACCTTTGACTGACGATATAAAATTATGCAGCATGTTTATATAGACGATACTTGTTCTTGCGATTTAACTGTCCTGTGACGTGATTCTCCCGAACCTTTTTGGGACGTGATTCTCCCGAATCACGTCCCAAAAATTACAAATTATCATTTTTCTCTCTACCTAAGCTCCGCACGACAATCCACCAGCGAAATTCCGTCTAAAATAATAGTCTTAAGGTTTCCGTTTGTGAGCGTCTATTATCGTCCTTTATGATTTCTAATTTTACCGTCTATGTTGCCTCACGTTTTTGCTTTTTGTTACGCTATCTTCTATCTCGACTCTCGAGTCTCTCTAAACCGACATAAGGGCGTGAGGACAGGACAACATCATGGTGGATTTTGAGTATTTTGTGGCTATACCGTTTGGCTGTGTGATGCCGCTTATTGGAGAAGTTGGAAATAGGGAACAACCTCGGAAGGAGCCTACGTCACTTCCACCGACCAAGATGTGCCTGCCGGTTCCGTCGAACTGGATTTCGCCGGGATCCTACTGCTGCCGTTACGCCAAAGAAGCCCTGGAGTACCCGGGAGGGGATTCCGCCGTTTCCGTCGGTCGGCGAGGGCTGTCCTCTGGGCCTATCCGCCGCCGATACGGCCGGCAGGGGGACGAAGCATTCCTCCCTGGCCCGCCTAAGGCCTGCCAATCGCCTACGTCAGCGCTTGCGTCCAGCCGAGAAGCCGCCGAATATCCTTTACTTGCCATGTCCAGTGTGCTTCGAGGGCCATGCCTGCAGAGTCGCCGTTCGTCTCCACTCGGCTGCCTTCGTCAACATTCGTCCCGTTCCGGTGCTGTCCCGCCTCACCTGAGCCCGCTTGCTGAAGATCGTCGATCGAAGATTCATTGTCGTGTGAAGTTTCATAGCGAGCCCCCGTGCGAAATTGGAGAAAGAGAGAAAGTGATTCTGAGCGAGAAAGAGATATTGAGAGGAGATCCTCGTTGCAGCTTTTGCCGCCTTTGAGGGCTATTGAATTGAGCTATCGCTTTGCTACTTTTGCTTTTCTTTTCTGTGGTGAGATCTTTCGCTTACTTTACTATTTTCTCATTTGATTTAAAGAAGATTATCGACACGTGCACGGCGAAACCGTCTGTTTCGCCGGTGACGAATTTGCTTTGCCGTTATCGGGCGAATGTCTTCCCGCCTGCGATAAAATAAAGGACGATAGTGCCGTTATCTTTTGTATCTTTGAGTTTTCCGATTTTGTGCCTTTTTCTGATATAATTTACGATTTCTACTCCTGCTGTGATTAACGAATTTTCTGGAATCTTCGAAGAGTGTAAACGTGGGAATCTGCCTGCCCGGCGTTTGACCCCGAGTGACCGGCTTGGTTGGCTTGAGTAGATCTTCATCGGTTAACGCTCGACGTGGTAGTTTCACTTGAAGTTTTTATGCTTTAGATGAATGCCCAGTCCTTTCTTGTAGGGATTCAAGTATAGTCCTTTGCCGAGCGCGATGGCTTCCATCGTTTTATTATGTCATTGGCTTTCCTTGAATTGTTCTTTGGTTTCCTTAGCATCGGTCACGGCATTGGCTATACCTGCTGCACCTCCTGCTAATGCTCCAGCAGCGCTCAGATTCGTAAACATAGGGACGAGAAACGGCAGGAAATCGCTAACTTTGGATGATACGAATAGAACACGTGGTGCAGGTATGTTCTTCTTTCCACCAGCCTGTTTGGCAGCTGTTTGCGCACCCTTAACAGCAAATTGAATTACTGCCTGCGCATCGTTGCTTTATGCCATCGATCGTTTGACTGCTTCGATAACTTTTCTTAGGGTTATCTTTTTAGGTTTCTTCTTCTTTTTGGTAATACCCATACCGAGTTTTGATTTAGCGTTCATTATGTTCGCTACATACCAGACAGCTGCCTTCTCACCGATGCTCGCGTCATTCGCGAAAACGCGTTTCCAAGCTCTGTGGGCAAGTGTCCTGTCAGCCGCCCCTCTATGTTCTAGGTTTTCCCGATTCTTCGAGTCGCAATATCGTGTTCTTTGCAAGCTGCGTCGAGGATATTAATACCCAAATCACCTCATGCGAGTCTTTCCGCTAGTTTTGTACCGGGTCCACAATATTGATAGCCAGGTATATGTAATTCAACTGGTAGACTGTTGATGATTTTATTGACTAAACCCTTGCCACTGTGGCGCTTTTTTTGCCCATGCATTTACGTTTAACATGCACAATCATGTCCTCACCCTATCGTGAAACAGTTCCGACTGAACGATGATCTTTATAAACCTGTTATTTATAGTTTTCGCATTAGTCATGATCAAGATGAAGTTTGAGACACAGTCTATCAAATTTCCTGTACCGAACTTTGACGAATGACCGCGAGTTAAGAAGAGAAAGAGGAGGAAACGTCACGGTGAATTATTTTCTAACAGTATACGCGCGGTGTTTTGCGGACCGTCAAACTGCGGCAAGACAAATGCATTGCTCGCTCTTATAACACACCCCAATGGATTGAGATTCGAACTCGATTCCGTGGATGGTGTTAAATATTTTTCATTTACGGAAGACGAACAAGTGCTGCCACCAAACGAGGCACACCGCAATTTAATAATTATTTATGATAATATAAGTTGCGAGAAACAAGGTGACATGAGAGTCTTCTTCAGTATGAGGCGACACAGAGATGTTGACTCTTTCTCTCTTTGTCAGAACTACGCTCGCATTCCCAAACATCTCGTACACCACAATGCTAATTTGCTTGTGCTCTTTAAGCAGGATGAAATGAATCTTAAGCACATTTACGATGATCATGTAAACACTGATATGACGTACGTGCAGTTCAGAGACCTATGTTGGGCATGCTGGAACGAGAGCAAATGCAGGTTTCTCGTAATAGACAAGGATAGCGAATTCAACGAGGGTATAGAAAAGGAAATATAGAAAAGGATACGATTGCTTCGTGAGCATAAAAGAGTGATTATCGAAAAAATGAATGCAGTAGCATTTTGGATTCAGCGATTGCAACATGCAGCGTGGAAAACTTGAAGAGCAGAAAGACATCTTGCGTCAAATCGCTAAAGCTAGCGATTCGATTCGAGAAAAGCATCGCATGATAAAATTGGGTAAAGGGAAGAGAGGTGCTCAAACTGGTAGTGAATCCACTGCAGAAACTAGTAAACGCATCTCAAACAGAGCATAATACTATAAAAGATAAGATTAAGGATGAAATCAAAGATGAAATAAAATATAATGCACGAATGACTGATACATTTGAAACAACGAATGAATCCTTTAATACGCTCAAAAATGATTCCACTATCGGGGAAATTAGTGATATTCAAGATGATCATAATGATAATAATGATGATGATGATGATAGTGATGATGGATACAAGAATGATGTGGATTTACCCGTTAATCTAAACGATTCGATGCAACGGCATCTTAATATGCTGCTATAGAGGCAGAATAAACAATAAATTGGATACTACCTGTGGTGTGCGTAAACTTTCCAAGAAGAAGTTGATGGTTGGAGATTCACGTATAAGTTTTGAGGGTGATCAAATCCATATAGGCGATTCCAGTTATCTAAAAACTAACGGTTTGATTGAATTCTTACTCAGAAAGATACCTAACGAGACTCATGTAACCCAGGGTGGCTTGAACAATTACAAAAACATTATTATAACAACGAATGCATATAAAAGTACTATAGACCTGATGGTGACATTCGAAAAGACCAAGAGTTTCAAATTTAAAAATTTTATTGCAAAACTAATTGAACAGCCTTCTGTAACGTGAAGTAGCTATTCGACTTTCGGTAGTGGGGATGAGGCAGACTTTTCGATTCTCCGTCCTCGTCATACAGCGTTAGTAAGACAAAGACAGATAGTTGCGACGTGGTTGCTGGAAAATGGTCCGTAGCGGGTGGACGCCGTGCGGTGAGGTAACAGAGGAGAGTAGGCACTGACTGTCATCTTACCTGGCTACGTGCGTGCAGCGCAGCGAGCCCTATGGTGCGAGTGAGAAGCCAAAGCGTCGCTCAGTGCGTCCTTTTCGCACAGTATGAGTGGGAGCGATTAGCGATCTTAATATTAATATTAATTCTCTATCATTTGTGCCACAGATCGTGAGTTGTAAGCTCTTTACATGAACATTCTCAACCAGGGATCGAATCATCCGAAAAAATTACTAGCCTGTATTCTCTATTGGTAATATTTGAGACTCTAAATGGAATATTTTCTTCCCACCATAGGAAATCTTCTTTCGATTCTAGATTTATTTCCATGACGGCTTCACAGTTCCTATCACTGTACAAGAGAGCTAAAGGTTTCTCTCTTTCAAGATTTTTTAGATGCATCCACCCCGTATATATATAATAGCTGGGCAACAAGCGAATAAAGACCCTATTAATTGGGCAAACAATATAATTGTACATTTTTCTAACCTTTTGAATTTAATGGTCTGTTACGTTCGAATCAGAATGAAGGCCAATTTACTTAGTCTGGTGCCTTTACTGAACCGTAATATGCTATTAAGTTGCCCTGTTTTCAGTCAATGCTTGTGTGACGTGCAGGGCGTTATTACACGTCTGGCAAAGTTAATCTCCCACGCTACGCGTGGAAGTTTATATTTATTTT
>JARQTH010000572.1:0-26818 GCA_030142595.1 Trachelus iudaicus
TGGTCTATACGTGTAGCTTCACTAACAGGGTGACTACTCTTATATGACTACTCAAACTAATATGCTCGACCCGACCAAAGGAATAGGAAAAGCAAGACAAATACAATGAAAAGAGGGAGAGAACAGAGTCAAACGAGAAGATATAAAGGAAGATAGAATTTAAACAGTCAAGAAATAGAAATGTAAGGAATAGAGGTGTAGAAGTAGAGAAGAAATAAGGAAAGAGATAAATCAGAAAGTAAAGAATGAAATAAAAAGAAAGAAGGAATTAAAGAAGAAACAAATATAGAAAGAGAAGAAGGTTGGAAATGGATAAGAAGGATGATTCCAAGAGACCAGTATAGGAGACCGGCTCGAGGAAGAATGAGCGCTCCGAGTTCGGGCGCTGCCTCGAGCGCTACCCCCACTTCCCCCACTCCTGAGACCTGCGCGATAGCAACTTCCATTACTTCTGAATATTCTTCGCCAGGATTTCTGATTTCCAAGTGTTAACATCTATCTTTATTGATTTGATTATTTTAATATTATAAACACTTAATTTATTAATATTTCAATTTGAGCGCAATTCGTTTTCGACATTTTACAATTTCAATTCAATTTTTATCTACTCCGTATATTTTGTGGGATTTTTATTTACTCTCAATTTTTTTTTGAATAAATTTCGAAAGTGGGTCACAATACAATAATATTTAGTAACATTTCGAAAGGCTTACTCAGTGTTTCAAATTATTCATATTTCTGGGCGACTGACTTTTTCTTTCTTCGTCTTCACTTGTTTGGCAATTACCAAAATTCTCGCTGAGACTTTTTCTCTCATGGGGAAAACGCTGTAAATCTTTTTGCGAAACATAAGGGAATGGAGTAATGGGAACAATGATGAGTTGCGTTTCGAATTAAAATGGTGCTCCTGTGGACTTAAAACGATGCATGCGTTTATTGCATCTGGCTGCAGGTATATAAATATGTGTATTGCGATAGAAATATTGGTGATTTGTCGGCTGCTTAGCGTCTCCAGGCGTTCACTAAACGTGCGTCCACATGTACACTGCCTATCATTGATGCCTTCCCGATAGATCTAATATTATTCGTCGCCGTTACGGGCACCGACTCATTGCAGACTGATAACCGACCAAAACGTAAATCGATCTGCATGGTGAATATAATGATGTTACACGAACGGATTTACAAATTTGGATATTAACATGCCCTGCAATAATTCCATACACCTTGAAAACTCCTTGTTTATTCATTAAAGATTGCTTTTTGCAGTAACCTATTCATCAGATTTACTGTGGCTTCTTTTTCTTTACCTACCGAACAATTGATTCATGTTCCCCCTGACTGCATTATCGAGTGGAACGATGATTAATGATCCGGAATCTGTAACGTGTAATGAACGGAATATGTCTGCTATTGGGTGACAAAGAATATGAGCGTGGTCACGACCATCGATAGACGTAGTCGGTATCGTCAGTATAGATCCTCTATGATCGTAACAGCTATTCATCTTTTTCTATCTAGTGGGCACGTTTCTGGCCTCTATGCGCCGTCCACCCTCTATGTCGATGGGTTAAATTAATTAAATTGAACTACCCTACAATTCAGTGAAATCATCACGAAAAGATACAAGGGCCGAATGCTCTTTGACCAATAGGATAAGGGAAATTATTTTACGCCGTGAAGCTATTGGTCAAGTTGCTTCTGCGTCGTGTGCGAACAGCACTCGGGAACTCGGCGTCAAAGCTATTTGGCTGGAATCACGGCCGATGTTATACGTGAGCTAAAAGCGATGAATTCTCGGTGCTAGATAAGATTAAAAAGTGTGGATCGTTCTTATAGCGCGTACAGTGTCACAGGCAAATCATTTTCCGAAAATTCGAAATCTAATCAATGTCCGGCTTCGAAGAGAATCCCTTCGGGGAGCCTGCATTAAATGATCCCTTCGCCGTGAGTAATTCCTTGAATCTAAGGACTTGACGAAATATTTTCAAAAAGAGTATCGTCACTTCGAATGGTTGCTGTATGCGAGTACTTGTCAAAATTTATCAAAATATCATCGACGTGAATCATTCTCACATGACACAATTTACATACATTTCTGCATTACGTACACATACTGGGCTATTTATGTCATATAATCAGTAGATATATTAATTAAACGGTTCGTTGTGCTTTTGGCTTGTCACATTCTTATCAATTTATTTAAAAAAAAAAAGTTGAAATCCATATTCTTTGGATGTAGGATCCTGCTGTCAGAAGGGCAGCCACATCCACGCCAGCCGGCAGAGGTATAGAAGATTATAATCCATTTGCTGAACAAGGATCTCAAGGAACAGCACAAGTTAGAGGTGCTGCTAATCCACCGATCTATGGAGGCGTGGGGGCTACTCAACAGCCTGCAACTCTTCAACCTACTAATCAAGAGCCGCCACCACCACCACCAATTTATGCACGCAGTGCACAGCAAACTGTTCCACCTACTGTAGGGAGCACGCCTTCTTCCAGTATTGATGTATGTCTTATCATTGTCGTCATGTATGTTGCACATAAAAATTATTGAATTATAATTTTCAATAGCGGCAGGAAGAAGAATGGAAAGCAAGGAGAGACGAGGAAATGAGAAATACACCTTACTATGGTAAGTTCTGGTATTTTCATTCTCCTTTACGTCCAGAGGAAAAACAATACAATTTTTTATATTTTTAGCAAGACGAAACAATTGGCCCCCTCTACCAGAAAAATGCTGCTTCCAGCCATGTTTCTATCAAGATATTGATGTTGACATACCAGCCGATTTTCAAAAGATCGTTAGGCAACTATATTATTTGTGGATGTGTATGTTTTTTTTTTAAACAAAGTTTTGTTATTTTATTCACATCAATTTATGTAATGATGATATTATTTCAGTTCATGGTTGCGTAATGGTGATGAATGTCGTTGGTGGATTTGCGTTGATGCTCCATGGCAAGGACTTTTCAACATTTGGATTGGCTATCCTTTATCTTATACTCTTCACTCCGTTCTCCTTTCTCTGTTGGTTTAGACCGGCATACAAGGCGTTTAGGTACTCAAATTAATAACGATGCTACTCGATTATATAGCATATTGTGGAACTTGGAAATTTTCAATTTCAGGAGCGACAGTTCCTTCAACTTTATGGTCTTTTTCTTCGTATTCTTTTTCCAACTAATCGTTACGGTTATTCAGACGATAGGCATTCCCGGCTCCGGCACTTGGTACTATAATTACTGTAAAATAGCCCTGGATATACAAGTAAAGTACGCGAAATTATTAACGTAATTTAATTCCAGCGGAATAATAACTGCAATCGCAGCATTCGGATCATCAGCAGGAGACATTATTGTTGGAATTCTTCTTCTGTTGATTGCACTCGGCTATGGTGTAGCTGCTGCTGGGGATCTTCTACTCTTGTCAAAGGTAATTCCGACTTCACTTAGGGAAGAGTCATCATTTACTCGATGGAAGTTCTTGAAAAGCAAATATTACGCGTTCATCGGTCTTCCTTTCAGATTCATCGTATCTACCGCAGCACGGATGCGAGCGTTACGAAAGCGCAACAGGAATTCGCAACGACTTTCCTTCGTAACGAGCACGTACAGAATGCAGCAAGCAACGTCGCAGCGAATGCTGTCATCGCCCAGATGTCCAACACTAACCAACCTCGCTATTAACTAATCAATATTATCAGTTCCGTGATAGTTCTGCGGCTTAGGTATGAATTTTATCCAACCTTTAATTCGCGCAGCGGATTGAACGGATGTTTTTGGATAATTGGCGCAGGTCTAAAGTTATGCTTATGAACAGCACTTGGATAATTATTGAGTACGAAGAACTAGCGGCGGTCGAGTGGCATCGGAGGTTTACGATGTGGTTCAATCGCTCTGATATTTTATTCACTTTTTCAGTACAGTGATAGTATTCGAAAACTAATAATTATTATTACTGGAAGTAAGATATATTCACCATGTTTCGCATATAAGTCCATTCAATTGAGATACATTTTTTTTTTCATGCTTTTAACGCGTGTCAAATAGTTCTTGGGAAAATTTTCATCATATCCAGTGTCTTGGGAATGACATTGCGCATGCGAATTACTTAAACGATACTTTGTACTTCGTTCTCGCGTGGACTACTGTTTGGATTGATGCGAGAGTACACGACTATAATACGTTCGCGTATGCTGCTACGGCTAAGGTAAACTATTTTCTTTTCGACTTTTAGCCGTACAGTACGCGTGTATTGACGATTGACTTGCATAGGATTTATAACGTGTTTTGTCTTACTTGAACGACGACGTGTACATATACATGACCACATAGTCGTACATGGTCGCCATCAATGTAAGTGTAGTCCTTAGAATTAACCCAGTACTGTTATCACAAATATTGGCAAGAAGTCGATGGTGATTTCGAACTACAAAAAGGAAAGAACTATAGCGTAAAAAAAAAGTCCACTTAACGCGGAGAGACTGAAAGCCATGTATAGAAAGAAGGATGAGTAAATACGGCTATATATTTATTGTTCTAAAATTTCTTTAGAGAATATTCCAGAGAAATGAAGATCATGTGTCATTAGCGGACCATTTTTTCGCTTTTTATTTTCATTTATACTTTCTTCGGTCATATTCTTTCGCTCTTTTTTTTTTTCATTCAAAAACGGTACAATTGATATCGTCCCTACTAGACCATATATTCTCAGTAGGAAGAACGACAAGGCTTACTATTGACTAACACGAAGAAAAATTATGCAACAAAGGATCATTTGATATTTTTGAAGAATAAAGGTTTCTTTTGCCAAATATCGTGCGTAACAAACATAACACTTTGATTACATATACTCGATTAGTTCATCTAGTTCGAGTTCCTGCAGAATCGCCGCACCTGTAAATTACAATATCTTCTACATACTTGAGGTTATTTACATTTATGAGGAATTTTTATTTAATAGACTCTTATCCACCTTCGTCAAGATAACTTGATCTTGGGTTTCGTGGAAATGGACAGCCTATACTATCCTTGGTAGTAACTGTAGTACCGATAAGTTGAGCAGCGACAAGAGCATCCATTACGTTAACTTCATTTCGAAACATGAGTCTTGCATGACCCTCAGCCAATCTAAAATGCATGAAAAAAGACATCAAATGTATTCATATCTATAAATTGTATGTATTTAATATGCGCATTACCTTATAAGACTGTCCAACAATCGAACGGTTGTTCTTTCTGCTCTTCTGTGTGGATTTGATCTATGATGAAGATAAACAGCACTCACTATCCTTGCAGCCTGCTCACTTAAAATTGGCTTGAGCGTATGAACGTATGCCAAATATTTCCGTAAACTTTCTTCCTTCCACAAACCGTCAGTCCTTAAAAGATTCACGTGTGTAACATCTCTGTAAATTAAATATCGTTTGATTACACTATACATTGCTTAAGAATGCAACAATTAATAATCTTTTGAAAAGTTACATTTTACTCTGATGCTGCTCCCGAGACTCGGGAGACTCGCAAGCGAGTTTTAGAATGTGATCGGAAGTAATACGGTCCCATTCTGGATTCTTATTGTCCTTCAGTATCAGGATTAGATCAAATCGTGATAGGAGAGGGTTACCAAGATTGGTTTTGTATTCCTCGTCATCGAGGAATCGACCTCCGCTGGGATTAATCGCAGCTACCACAGTGCAACGTGAATTCAAGGTACTGACCATACCGGCCTTGGCTACGGAGATAGTTTGCTGTTCCATCGCTTCGTGAACGGATGCACGATCATGAGAGCCCATTGTCGAGAATTCATCGACGCAGCAGACCCCGCCGTCCGCTAAAACCAGGGCACCGCCCTCGAGATGCCAGCCATCTCCGTCCTTTACCGCGGCTGCTGTTAATCCAGCTGCTGTAGTACCAATACCCGTGGTTAACACAGATCGCAATGCTAAACGGGATGCGGCACGAAGCAACTGAGATTTTCCTGTTCCTGGGTCCCCAATCATCAGAAGGTGTGATTCTCCTCTAACTCTTGTTCCCGATTCATTTGTTTTTGATACTCCTCCAGCCAAAACGACTGCCATTGCCAATTTAACCGTATATAAACCATAGATCTTAAAGTAGCAATAACATTACTAAATGCACGAGGAATATAATATATTATTTTCTTTCTATTGAGTATAACAAATGCTATTCCTACTTGGGGACAAATGGAAGCGAGTAATTGATTTCTGCCTACTAGTGGATCATCACTGTAAGTCTTCCAGTAATTTGTAAAGATTTCTCGCGTTTCTTCCGTTGAGAAGGTAGACTCTAGTAGTTTGCGTTGTACAGAAACGCTATTTGCTATCATGACAGTACTTGCTTCTGATCTGGTACCGGCTGTTAAATTAGACCATCGCCTTACTACCATGCCACTGTGGGATAAAATTTTAATATAGCAGCCGTAATTGATAGGCAGTGCACCTAAATACAATAAAATCAAACTAACCATACATCCACATGGTCACCAGGTCTGCACTTGTCAATTAAATCATTCAACAATATTATTTGCATCCCAACTGTGTAACTACTGCTTTCATCCAACTGGCATTTTTCCTATTTAACCAAAACCATGAGTATTCCCAAAACTATCATGATATTAGAAAATAAAGAACCTACTTGAATTTTTATTTCCTGATAATCTGCACAATCTCTTAGATGAAGTGCAGTCACATGAGTAATATCCTTGGCATGACAAGCTGAGCATTCCTTGGTATCTGGGAATATTTGCCTTTCCCATTCTAACTATTGAAACAAATTTCAGTTCAGTGTTTCGGATAAAGTTTTCTATCGCTATAGATGATAGGAGTACAATGTAAATAAAAAGATAACTACTTTCACTGTAGTGATGTGTTTGCATTTACGACATTCATAATGTTTGAGTAGTTTTAGAACTGTCGGCTGAGAAGTCCTTACGGTGATACCTGCAGTGAAGACTAATTCTCCAATTTGACCTTGATCCACCCGTTGGGGAACAGAAGATATTCTTGTATGTATCTAAAAAAAAAGCACCAATTATATGAAATATATACGAAGGTATCATGGAAAAGACTTCAACAGCTATATCATTACTCGTCTCTTAATGGTCTGTCCTTCTGCGAGCACATTTTCTTGTGCCGTGATGGCATCTTCATCGCATTGAGGCAAATAGATCCTAGGTCGACGTAGAACTTTATTGGCAACTTCACAATCAGCTTCATACAGGGATACAAAGCTGCAAGGAGTTATATTTTAAGAAAATACAAAGGTTGCCTATTGGTTCATTAAGATGATTCATACTTTAAGAAAGAGAATATTTACTCGATATTTATCGAATAACAAGACGACTCGTCTTGGGCATCCAATATTCGTCTCAAATCCTCTGAATGGTATTTTAAAAAATAATCAACTAACATGTTGCACAATTAGCGAATTTCATTAACACGCATTCTCAGATAATACACTGTAATCCACTAACCCTTGAGAAATGTTAACTTCTCCTTTGACTAGAAGACATTTTGTATGATACAATTTTTAAGAAAGCAGAACATTTTTTATTTACATGTATCAAATTTTTAAGCATATTATGATCGAGGTATAATATATAGTATACACGAGCGTGGGAAAACAGATTTCGCCCCATCTGGTACCATATTCTAGGAAGTTCAACTTAGCAAGGAGGATCTTTTGCTCACGTGGTTAAAAGTGCTTGACAATTATAATCTATACAGAATCGTACAGATAGCGCCACCATGTTTAAGTAAAATTCAGAATAAAATGTGAAAGATCCCATAGTCATAAAGAAGAGGCAGACAAAAGGAGGAGAAAGAGAGGACAGAAGGACGAAAGTTCAGAGACATTGTTCCTGTCACCAATCGTGCTGGTTCACACGGCTGGACGTTCTTCTCTTTCGGTGAGAAAGTGAACATTCCCTCCTGATTACTTTCCAACAAACCACATTGGCAGCGCAGCCATTAATCAATTCCCCGTTCCACGAAACGCGATGGGTCTTGTCTCCTAATTCTGTTTGGTGGTATCGCGCGAAACTCTGTGGTAAAAGTTACGCGGATACACTGGAAACCTTTTGTGCTCCCTCGTTCGGACGCAACGCGAATGGGTGTCAATGAAAATCCGTCAACGATAGGTTCGTTGCTCGTGTGCAGACGAGAGTGTCCTATCTTGGGATTGCCGAATACTGACAGATTGCAAAGTGAACATTCGTGTATAATTGCTAAGGGTGTAACAGACTCACGTACGAGAATGGGCGAGTAACAGAGTTACAGGGAGAACCAGAGGAGAAGTGGTGAGAGTCTATTTGTCATGTTAATATCTGTTAAAAGGTGTAATTCTTACAATAAGTCAGAATGTGTCCGGATAGCAAAATCATTATTTACGACTTTCTAATCGAAAAGAGCCAATATTCTTAGGGATTATTTCTTGTAGACTATTATTTATTATTTTTACTTAGGCTTCAATGCTTGGAAGGATCAGAGTATACGTTTGAGCTCTTTGAATGCTGGGGTTTCGAGGAAAATAAATGAAAAACTCGTAAAGCGAACGCTCCCGCAGGACGTGGTGCGCTCCCTGCGCCATGTGCAGGATTAATATCCTTGTGTTAATAATGCTTCTTCTTGGTATTCAGAACAAAAAATCAGAACGCGAGAGTGAAGTTTTTAGCTGTTACGTGATACGTAAAAAATATCTATTCCATGTCATACACTAAGCACTACGTTGACAGTATGCTAACCTATTTTTTGTTCTTTGTGCTACCTATGCATTCCCTATATGTTGTGTATATCCAGTTGGTGTATAGCAGAAATCTATTACCTATTCCAACGTAAGAGGTAAGACATTAATTATCCGTTGGTCCTGGTTGCCTAGCGGAAACAATGCAATTAGCGTTAGTACGCGTAGCGGGGATATATTCAACGGGGTAATTGGCCGCCCTGTGTACGATCAAAACTTAGCCCGTTCGTTCCATTCGGGCTAACGCGACAAGCCACGTTCTCCTACGCTGTCCGACAGCTCCTCTTCGCGATGCCAACTAGCTGCCTGCTCTTTCTCGAAAATTACGCAATCTCCAGAGGGAAAACGAAGGGAAGCGAGGTAATATAATCCAAGAGTGACACCAACGATTCAACTAATATTCGCGACAGCGTCGACAACAGATTCTTCATCGAAAGTCCCTTTAGCTGGTGCATTGCATATTGTAAACAAGTGATAAAACGTCGTGAACTCGAGCGATTATTGGCCAGTGGCAAACAAGCAAACGGCCCGATTGGGCGTTGGACCGACGGCTATGCTTCTTATAACGAAACCAGTGAAGCTTTAATTAAGAGGTCGTCGAAGGCCTGTGATAAATCGTTTGGAAAAAGAGCCACAGGCTGGCAGCTTTCATCAATCTACAGGAACATGTTCCTCTTTTTTGTATCCTTACGAGAGAATACTACCATTGGCACAATATATAAACATAACCAGGAGGATAAAGTATGTTATCCGCCTGGATAAGGTAACTCCCATGGCTTAGTAGTAACAGGTCCAGCCGTTAATCACTCTGTGAAATATAATTTAATACTTGATGACCAGGGTCCGACCACTAAAAATGAGGAACAGCTGGTAAACACGCGGACAGTCGCGGTCGCCACAGTGCAATAACAGGATAAAGGGTTGCTGTCCCTTCGACCTCTCCACCTGATTGTCAGTGGATCCCCCCGAGACTACAGGATGAATTCTGTTTTCGGGAATCCTCGAGAATAAAAGGAACTCTTGCGCAGGGGAGAAGAAAAATGGGCTGAAGTATGAGTGGAAGGAGAATGGTGGGAGCTTCCGGTTTGGTGGACGTGTCGACGTCGGATAAAGTCCGAAACTCTTTTTCTCTCTCTCTCTCGGGGGTAAACTATAAAAATGACGAAGATTCTTGGGCGGCGTATATGGCGCGCCATAACGTTCCCATAAATAGGAACATTAGAAAGTCCCGCGACCCTGGCGCTCAATCGTTCGGACGCACCGGACTCCTTTTGACCTGCTCGATCCTGTCGACTCGTCACCTCCCGAGGGAAGCGCAATTCGTCGCTCGCTACCATACTACACCTATCCTATAGCAGAAGCAGCAGCGAATAAACTGCCGAAATATCTGTGCGAACACGACGTCACGGGTTCCTCCTGTAATGTTGTAATAAAGATATAAGGCAGCGTTTTATAGGCAAGGGTTGCTGTTAGGTCAGAAAGCTGAACCGTAACTACCATCAGCGACGGTGGTGACCTGTACCCGAACGTGACCAAGGACCCTTGCTCCCGCGTCACTCCTCCACAGCTTCGAGATTCATTGCTACCTCCATTGGGAAGTATATCTCAAGAACCATCCCCAAGGAATGCCTATTTCCCACCATGAAAAATCTATCTAGTCCCTTAAGAATTCCTTTCGGAGGAATTCGCGAGACGCTTAGATTCTTCGTTTTACTCCTTCGGAGGGAAAGATTTTTCCTAGTTGACCGATACCGAACTTTGGCCATTGTTTTCGCCAATATCTAGACTTCTCCTCGCTCGTAATGTCATTGAATGGCGAGATTATTATTTCCCGTGCGCGCGTATTCTTATGGAGGGATGCGACCAAGACAGAAGCAAGGAATGCATGGGCACTTTGGCCGGACGGTGTCCAATCCGAGGACCGGGTCGACTGGCATCGGTTACGATTCGATTTTTGGCGACTCGACCCTTTCGTAGGAGATTCGATAGTAAGAACGGAAACAGGAACACAGGAGAAAGATAGGGTAAAACTAGGACGCGAAGGCCAGAGAAAAATAATCTAACATAATAAAGATATATTACGTCTTTTGGATCGTTCTAGCGTGTGCCATCTTAAAGTCATTTCCGGAAAATCTAAGTTTGAGCGTCACGGACCGCACATCCTTGAGCCTTTCTCCTCTCTCTCTCTCTCTCTCTCTCTCTCTGCCTTCCCGGCCTTCATCCTCTAGCACTTGCTCGCCCTAATAGCAACTTGATAAATTGCTCGCTGGTATTGTTCCTTCAATATTGCTCCCAAAGTTGCCAATTCTTCTCGCGGGAATGCCATAAATAATAACACATGCAGCGGAACACGATGCAGTAGGTATAGCGGGAGAAGTTGAAATCATGACTAAGAGTGAGAGAATCGGAGTCCCAAGAGTTTGAGACGATCGCACGGGCAGCACAAGAGTGGGCTTAAAGAGATGCTCGCAGCTGTCATTGAATAATGATAGGATGTCCCATCCAGTTGCCTTCGCATGTGCGCTCCCCGCTTTGCTCCACACTCGCTTCTGGCAGTCGTTCCTCTGCTGCTACTACTACTACTTCGCGGCGAGGATGATCGTCGTATCGTCATCGCGATGACAATAATAGCGATTCGTCGTGGCACGAATCACTTACGCCTCGTTACTTCGTAGTCCATTCCTTCTATAGGATCGGATGAATCGGTCGGATCGGGCTGATCGGATGTGTTCATTCTGAATTGGCCATCCGTGGACATGTGAATAGGAAACCTATCCGGTGGTGGTACTATCAACTATCGTGCTATCAATTTCGGTGGATCTTGGATTAATCCTTGGGACTCTGAGTCACACGATACAGGCTGGGTACTTTTCGCGTAAGACCACACCGTGCGCATATAGATCGCGTTACTGTATTTCATTAGGGTACCGGATACGTCGCTACGGCGTATCCTGTCGCTATGCCTAGAGACAACCGGTAGCCGCTATAGGTAGATATAATACCAGCCTGGAGTTATGGTCTGCCCTCCAGCTATCCCACTTTATGGATGAGGCATCGACTTCCTGTTTCTCTTCCTTTGTTTCTCGAATATCACTTTACCTTGCCCGTGGTCGTCATTGGTCTCACTCGGTGAGCGAGAGAGTCGCTTCTCCTCTGCTTTTCTCTTATTCTTTGCATTCTCAAAATTCTCCGAGGAATCGACTAATTTCGTCGCTGCACTGTCCGAGCGACGAGCAAGAGAATAGAAATTGCACGTGGAAATAGCGACCTGGAATAGAATCTAACCTTTCCCATTATAGACGCGCCCGGCGAATTCATGGCGGTCGCGTGTGAACGCGATGCTCGAAACGAGAACTCATTTGGTCAAACACGAGGCTGCCGAGACCCAGTCGACACGGATCGACGCAGCTTCCACCTAAATTACGGCTGGCCTTTACGACCGATCAAAACTATCTTCGAGTCCGCGATCGGGAAAATATTTACGTTGGCTATTTTTAGAGAGGAGTCACTCCGCCACCTCGTTTCCTCTGTGTCCCCTGCACGTATTCTTCGGTCACTCAGCATCTTCCAGTATGAAGTTTAGCTAAGCCAAGATCCCAGTAGTATGACACCATTCTCCGGATAATCTGGCCTGCGTCGATTGTCACGGAAATCTGTTCAATTACTGTAATTACCGTTGCTCTCTGGAAAACTTAATGCCTCTCTCGTGGCGTCTGAGACAAACTTAGGGGATTTAGCGCAAGGAACGGGAGTCACTTTACCAGCTACGTGCTGGGCTCTCGCCAATTGGGTCAATCATTAGATATTGTGTATTCTTCTTAGGCTTTTCGCGTTTCTCCGTTTTTCAATAAATAAATCTCGAGTCGATTCCAAGTCAATTTCGTAACTTCCTGAGAGACAGTAGGATCTCTCGAGCGAGAGGGGCAGGAGGGAGGCTGCAGAGAGTCCGGAATCCGGTGGAACCTATCCGTCCTGCCTATCCGTTCTTTTTTTGGAGGGTGGTGATTTCGGCACCGGCAGGACTCATTTCTATTCATCCGAGGAAAATAAAGGCGGACCCGATCGCGAGTTCCGATAGCCATGAATATCTTATCTGCATAATATCGTGCTCTCCTTCGGGAGTGTGTGTGTGTGTGTGTGTGTGCGTGTGTGTGCGCGCGTGAGCGTATTGGAACGCTTCTCTTCTTGCTCCTCTCTCTCTCTCTCTCACTCCCTCCCACTCCCACTCCGAGACTCTCAGTGCTCCGGGTTCCATCTTGTGCCGTTCACACGTGTTTTTCGTGCGTGGGTGGAGTAGCGTGCGTTGTGAGTAGTGCGCACACAGAGTCAGCGTCTACGTTTATGAGAATCCGGTGGTTGCGTGTGTGCACGCACGCACGAGGTGTGAGTTTATTGTCGGAGGGACCGTGAGCTACCGTGTGTACGGGCCTTGAGGTTTCAGTGCGTCTTGCACGCTGCTCTAAGAACCGTTCTCCGAGCGTGTTGCTCAGGCGGCAGCTAATGTTGAACAACCTCAAAGAAACGTAATCGCGTATCGATCCTTTACGGAAGTTCAGTCCATCGGTTGATCGAAAGTGAATCGCGAGTACCGAGTGCGCCACGTGCTGCCAGTGCTTTTGACGATTTTTAAACGCTATTCTAAAAACTTTAATGGGCATTCGTTACGCTTCTCCAGAAGCGAGAAAAGAAAAAGGGAGTGGGGACTTTTGGACAATTAAAGCTCAAAGCTGGCCCAGGGCTATAGTTGCGACGTCAAAAAGCCATTGCTGAAATAGTCGTGGGACCAGTGTCGCCCGATCCAGGCTTTGTCCCGTGAAACAGACTTGCGTCTCTACGGGGATCGAAATTCAGACAAATATTTGGGTACTGCATTCATTTGCTATATCTTACTCTTTTGACACTTGACTTCATTTTCGGGGACAATAAGAGGTACGGAGGATGCGATAAATGTAGAAATAAAAATTAGGAATAGCCCAATGGACACCTCAATCTCGTAAATAAATTCGATCGGGGCACTTTCAAAGAACCCGTTGGCGGATCTCGTCGTGATGCGCCGTGACGGCATCCCGCCCTTGAAATTCTTCAGTTCGTTAATTAACTCTTAGGAATAAAGCTCTGTTCGTCGTATCTAAGATAACAGGACCGCTAATTAATGGGGGGTTCTGACGTCGAGGATTACACTGGCAAAAATGTCTTCGAGGGCTTCCTCGACCCCGTCAACCAGAGAGAATCCTTTCGATTTCCTCAGGAGGGTCATCGGCTCATTCAGCCCACCAGCCCATCGCGTTGGCTGCGACCAATTAATTAGCCTCGCTTGCGCACACAGTTCTCATTCTATTTTCATTCAAATTAGCAGCTCTTAGACATTTGTGAGGAATGCTTTTTCTTTTGAGCAGTCTATCTCCTCTCCAATTCTCTCTATTGTTTCCCTCCCGCGCCGCGCTGGCGCGCACACCTACGGTTATCCACATATCTGTGCATTGTATAGATACTTTGCAGTACATTCGGCCACTAACAATTAATGGCGAAGATTTGTTTGTAAGACGGATCCGTCAGGCAGCGACACTCTAATGTATTTCAAATATCCCCACCTCTTCGGAATATTAAAAAATATAATATATGGTTAGACCATTCCATACTTCGTTGCACCCTTATACATACATTTGTATTCACTGTAGGAGGTCAGAGGCTGGTTGGAGGAGCAAAGGTGTCACATTGGGTTGATGTTAAGGGAGCACTATGGGTCCTCTTCGATTCTTACCCTCTCTAGAATGCTAATAAACTCATAAGAATTCCCGGGGAGAGCCTGAAGGTAGGAAGAGGTCGAGCGAGAACGAAGAGAAGTGGAGTCGGAAGGAGAAAAACGCTATTTCGAATTATTTCTGTGAGCTGCTTGAGTGACAGAGGGTTAAATTTAACTACGACGCGCGAGGTTTTCGTTTCGAGACGATTTTTTCGTTTGTTTATCGTCAAGCGTGCGACTGAATTCGATTTGCAGATACGGTGAAGATGCCCAGGAAGTGGTGGTGGTTCCTTTCCTCTTGCGACAGTCGCAGATATTCTCCAGGTGGGTCGAACAAACCGAAGTCGAGTGCTTGATCGAGCGCAAAAGAGAAGCATCGATTAAGAGGATCTCAGCCAGGGAGGATTTTAAGTGGCAGCGGTTTAACGGATCATCCCTGGATGAGAATAAATTGAAGACGCCTCGAGGACCAGGAGGAGGAGGAGGAGGAGGACGAGGAAGAGCAAGAGAAAGTAACGAAGAGGAGACGTAGGGGAGGGGGGAGGGAGAGGGCTGGAGTAAGGAAAAAGGAGCATATATAGTCTCGAGAAGGGTGGATTACTCCTGCAACTGGACTCCTTGGGGTTGAAGCAGAATGACTCCTCGAGCATCCTAACGAGTTCAACGAGATTATCCGAGGATCGATTTCGAAAAGGATTAGCGGACCCTCTTTGACTACGATGTAAGGAGCAGTCAGCCTGATAGGGACACGTGTTAATTCGCGAAACGGGAAGCATGTGGCTACGAGGATGAGACGGTTGGAAAATTGCCAGAAGGAAGTAGCCCGTCAGGGCCGGAGGGCCTTTCTCTCCGCGATCCTCCTCTTAATTCTACCGCCCAGCATTCTTCTCTCAGGTTAGTAGTGCTTTCTTGGTACAAAATGAAAATCCTTTTCAGAAATCGTGTACTGCTTCCTCGCTACCTTGGAGATTCTATCAAAGGATTAAATTCATTCATAACGCTCAGGGAGACGCTTGCTCATTCGCTGATTGGTCCGTTGGCCCACTGGTCCACTGGTCCACTGGTCCACTGGTCCACTGGTCCACTGGTGATCCAGTGCTGTTCCCATTCGCGCCTTCCAATTCCACTCCACTCTCGCTCACTGTGTCTCGTTCCCAGCAAATTCTCCATTACGATTGTGTCCAAGCAAACGTTCCGATACGTCATTGTCGAGAGAATTTAGCACGCAAAGATACTCTGGAGCAAATTCCCATGACGATCCCGATTCTCGCTCTCAGATAATCCGAGCACATTTTACCTCGATTAGGCATCGGCACGGCTCTTTATCCGTGTCTTCCTAGGAAGTTCAAACAGGTTGCGCAGGACCTACAAAAGAGTCTTCCACTCTGCGCCGTTATTTAGATTTCCCTCGTTCCTGAACCCACAGTCAGTTCAATTCCTTAATGGTAGCATCAGGGTATATGCGCATAATGCATGTATACCCTTTGACGTTCGCCGTCGTCGTTCATTGCTTCTGGATAACATCGACCTATCTTCAAATTCTGAAAGAAAGTTCATTTTTTGTTTAAAGCCGAAGAGCTGCAGAAGAATGGACGTTTGATTCGATTGCAGAATGGACAGCTCGAACGTGCAGGAGAAGAGCTCCTATCAGGAGGATTAGGGACATTGTTTGACTTGCAAGTTGCGCCAGGGTAGCTTGTTGTATATTCCTCTATTTCAAGAGCGTCCTTGAGATGAGATTCTCATTTATCAGGGCTTCCGAAGGGGACTTTTAATGCAAACGTGAAATTTCTGCTTCAGCACGATAATCGAAACTTGAAGGAGATGACACTAGTGCGAGACAATGGCCGACTATGAGAAAGTGGAAGTGAGAGAGAGAGGGGGGGGGGGAGAGGAGAGGGTGAGATCAGTCGAAGAGAGTAAAAGGGGAGCAGCTTTGGTGAGTGGAAGAGTCGGTCTAGGCGCTAGCAGTTACTCACGCTTAGAACAATTTAGCTTAATTAATTAACCGGCGTCCTGACGGGCTGCTAATTTATGCTCACGGCACAAAACCTTCAAGACAAAACCCCAACCACTGCGGATACTTGCTTTTTTTCTAAAGATTACTAAAGTATCAGTTTAAAGTAAAAATATGAGAAATAGAATAAATTAATCGATTGGCATGTCACATCGGCTGACTTCTCTGGAAAGTTCGGCAACGCGTAAGTGACGCTCGAGCCTCCAGTCTGCAGGATCGTGGAGGATGACTTTATTAGCGAGAATGGAGAGAAGAACCGAGATAGTCTCTCAAATCTCGACGTGACAAAGATTTTATTCGTGAAATTCCCTCCTTCGTTATCCTTCTCCAATCTGACTCTCTATCGCGGCCTATCTATCTTTCTCTTACTTTCAGGATATTAAAATGACCCGGACTGTCTTCATATTAAATTCTCGAACGCGATATGTTCAGATCCTTTTTTCTCAAGTTCTGCCTGCTTCTCCTTCTTTATCTCGATAAAGGTACACACCGTTTTCCTTCCACGGCAGAGAAGCGTTAGAAAAGACGATGGAGGTAACGCCGTAGAAATATGGGGAATAATTTGTTAATCTGACAAGCTGGATCGGCGAAAGTTAAACACTTTCTTTCCTTACATTATAAGATTGTAACGTTCAGAGATTCGGCTTCATTGGACAGGGAGAGACAGAGAAGAAGACAAAGAACTTGAAAGAAATGAAAAGCAAAGTATACCTTCTTCTCAACGTCCCGTAAAGATGAAGCATTGTCCTGCTAGACTCGCCTTCTCCCTTTGCGGAACGGATTATCGTCGAATCGTAAGCACAGCGTCCCGTTCGCTTTATTAAAACTGAAAAAGGAATTTCGAAGTAGCTCGGCTGACCTCTCGTTGCCTCCACGTGTCAGTAATGTTTACAGCGTTGGCACAGTGGCATCTCCGGCTCTTCTAATATTAGTTCTCTCGGTGAAGCTGGGTGGCGACGACAAGAGTGTGATTCCGGTAGGAGCCTCACGAAATATTCCTCTTTTATTTGTTCCTCTCTTCGTTTTCTTCTGCTCCCGCTTCTCCTTCCTCCCTAGTCCAATAAGTCGCAGTGTCGACGGGCAAATGTCCGAAAGGATGCCGGAAGGCGTTCGTCACGGGCGAGCGTCCTTTTTATTTCCATCCGCGACCTAGGACTCGCTTTACGTTAGGAACATTTGAACTTTGAAACTTTCCTCCGATATCTATGTGTATAGGTAGTTGTCTTGCATGCGCACGAACCTTTAGCTAGAGAAACCTTAACTGGAAACTAGGTGGAGCTCGCCCCAAGGAAATTTACGAGTGATCAGCGTTATCGCACTCGCGGGAACTCAGATTAGCTTCTCGCTTCTTGCCTCTCCCTTCTCCCCTCTCCCCTCTCCCCTCTCCCCTCTCCCTTCTTGACAACTTGCCCTGAAAATAGTTCCTCTGCGATTTTCAAGCTCAATTTTGACTTTACTTTATCGAAATATAGGACTGAATTTCAAGAAGCTCTTCGCTCTCTAAACGAGCTTTTTCAAACGAGGACAAACGTTATCGTCACTTTTCCTGAAAGCCATGTGTGTCTCTGGTACGTTCGAGGTGTTACGTATTCGCGCACCTATTCCTGCACACATACATATGTATACGGATGTATGTGCTGTGACGCGAAAGGAGAGGATTCGTGAGAATAGAGGAATAAAGAGGCGCAGGGAGAAAGATAGGAGATGCAAAGCAGTGAAAGAACGCGCTACTGGAATAAAGTGTCGAGAAATTACTTTCGATTCGAGTTCCTCTCCTTGTGGCTTTCGTCCCCCGCCCGCCCCACCCACACACTCTTTCTCCTCTTTCTCATTCTCCTACGATATTTTCTCCAACCTTCCAGACGAGACTGTAGCTTCAACTTGCTAGTCGCTCGTATTGCCACCACGTCATATTTGCCAAAATCGACCCTCGAGTATTATTCCACACTGTAGTGTATATTACCTACGAAGACGTCGTGACTTTACTCGCGAATGCTTCGAGTTTCGCAATAAAAACTTCCGACAGCCGTAGACGGTAAATGATCTCTCCTATGTTCTCGATGTTTTATCCAGTCTCCGTTGGGCGCTGGTAAAATCCATTGGTGCGAACGTTGTTCACAAGGCGTAACCAAACGGAATCGAAGGTCACCTAAAACCTAGGGATAATTACTCGACAAAAGTCAAGCGTTTCTTATGAACGCGCTCCTAACGAAAATACACTGCAATTTGCCAGAGTCCCTAAGTCCGAGGCAGAGGTCCAGGAAATTTCGTTTATCGCGATTGCGTTCACGGAGTTATAGATGGACTCATGGCCACTGCACACCATACCTCAATTTATTCTCTGCCCTTGGTAATATTTCGTTCGAACGATAGTGCAATTTTACGAGGAATCGCTATAGCCTCACCTTGTAAGGGGAGAGTGGTATTTATTGGGGTTTCGAAAAATTTCGAATACCTAATCTACGCGAGGCGAAAGGATAGGAATGCGAGGGGCTAGAAAAAAAAAAGTTGAAGCGAATACAAAAATTCCGGGAGCGAAGAGAGGATTTTTGTTGGGAGGCTGAAAGAGAAACGTCCCCATGTAGAGTTTATGATATTATAAAGTAGTGGTAAAAAGGTAGGGTTGCGAATGGTGACGATGTGCCTCGTGTTGAGACTTATGGCGAGGATGCTGGTAATACAGGATGGTTCGTGGTTTGCTGGGTGGTCGCTAGCTGGTCGCTGGTGTTGGTAAACCGGTGTAGTACACACCGGGGATGAAGGAAATGCGAGATAATGGGAATGTAGGACGATTTTCGGGTGATGTACATCATCTGTATTTGCGCCGGTGGGTTTTTGTCAATTAATCTGGAGTTATCAGGAGCGCTGCTTCATGGGCTGCGCGGACTGCTGCTCGGGAGGGTGGTCATTTGTATAACGCCACCAAGTGGGTGTGTATACGGGTGTTATCTACCATCCAAGGGGAGGTCGCTCCGTGTGCCGTCGCATGGAGGCCCTGGGGTCTAAAGGGCTGAAAGCCTGAAAGGCTGGAGGACTAAAGAGGACGGTTCAAGGTGATGGCTGTATTTGGTGGAGACCCGTGGACCTAGTCTACTCGAATGGTTTCATTCGAACAGAGGAACAACAGAGTGAGACTGTATTTAATCCGTGCTGCTGCTGGATACAGTAGCCGCAGGACGAATCCACATGTGCGCGTTACAGGACTGTGTTCTGTCTTTGATCTATGAAATGCGGCTCAAGAGAGTAAACGTCACTTTTATAATTCTTCTCTTTATTCGTGTTTCAGCACCGGCCGAGGATCTTGATCCTGTTCCCGGAATTCAGGATGATGCCAGGGAGGTGCCAGTCTTCGAGCAAACGGCGTCGAACGTTTCAGCTTTTCAAGGACAAACGGTTTATCTGCCCTGCAGAGTGCGCAATCTCGGTGACAAAGTCGTGAGTAATTTCTTTTTTAATCATTCTGGAAACAGTTAGCTTCGTCCTCACAACATCCTATGAATGACTTCGTGCTGGTGTAATTATCATCTGCGTGATTCGGCAAGGGGTGCGGCCCGATAGTTACGAAATTCATATGCATGTACTGGGTTGGTATGAGTTTTTTAAGTCGTCTCGTCGTTTCACGGAAAACCGAATATTTTGCAATTTTTGTCGATACGCCCTCGCGTTTATACTATGCGATCCTCGCAAAAAATCCACCAGGCTTTCCAACCTTGGTCACTGCGCTCGACGGATTATTATTATTTTTTAATTATTTCGCAAGATAGAAATGATCACTCGGTTCGGTAGTTCCATATCGAAGTTTAAAGCTTCAAAAAATCCGTGCTTTGGTTAGCCTCCTGTTTTTTTTTTTTTTTTTTTTTTTTTTTTGTTGAACAACCACACGACTGACTTTGAATTCCCCTATTCTGCCTGCCCCTTCCCCATATTCTCGCCACGGGGAAGAATCGATTTGCGACATTTTCCGGCAGTCAGTGACGATTGACAGGGACTTTTCGACGAGGTTACCAATCTCTGGCTCTGCTACGTTACGGCTCAGGCAGTCAGCCAGTGAGCCTGTCAGCCACCCATCCAGGATCACGAGGCTGCGCGCCAATGATGGATCGTCCCGAAAGGCTTTCCGCACGGCAAGATTGATGCGCGTAAGATTCGCGCTGTGTTTCCGCGCGGCATAAATCGAACATCCGCACGGACCGCGTGCATTATTCATGGAGGAACCGATGGGAGGTGGGTTAGGTTGTGCCTGAGGGGGCAAACACGGTTAATTCTCGTTCGGCGTGGGGCCAGGTGGCCATGAACGAGGGCTGCTGAAAGATCGAGAGCCAGCAGCCGACATGCTTGCGCCACCAGGGGAGCACGAGCGGGGAACCGATGTGATTCGACTCTTGAAAATGTTTTATTCGACGTTACTCGATCGAATGGGATCTACCCGTATAGACCCGATACGCTTTTACTATCACGAGTTGCTGCGCTTCTTCGGTTTTCCTGCACCGATATACCAAAGACCGAGATAAGTTCTCTTAATGGAGTCGACGCGCGGGTGCAATCGCTTCTCCACGTGGATTTTTTCTCTCTTCTAATTTCGTTCACTTATCTCTTTTTGCTATAGCACCCAGCATTTTTCCCTGAAATCTCCTCCATATCCTATGGCGAAGCAAACAAATATTCAACGCTTTATCTGTCCTCGTGGTTTATACGCCATCGGGTCCTGGTCGTTTAACCGCGAAATTACGTGATTAAATTAGCTACGGGCCATAGAATTTGATAATTAACGTTCCTAAGCGGCGCAACCACGATTCTCGGTCATGTATGAATTATTTTAAAACATGCTTGCGCTACAGCGTGTCATTCAGGTTGGTTCGTTATTTTTCTACGGGGTTTAAAGTGGGAGCCAATTTCTAGATGATTCACTGTCATGCATGCAAGACATTCTCATTCGGATGAATGCGATTGTTAGAGGAGAAAACGAGAAAGAGAATAAGAGAGAGAGAGAGAGAGAGAGAGAGAGAGAGAGAGAGAGAGAGAGAGAGAGAGAGAGAGAGAGAAGAGGCTACGATAAGCTCCGGGGAGGCCGCAAAATAGAAAAGCTGAAAAGTATTACTCGGGCCGTTTGGCGCTTAAAGGCCTGAAAGGATGAGATTTCGAGCTTTGAGAGATAGATCGGCCAAACCACTCCGCTTCATCGAATTAGACTCTTCTATTCGGTCGCTGTTCCGCCATTCCGGCACGGGAAACTTGCCTGCACATATTCGCTTCCCAAGATAGCATCTAGTGTTCCGTATACACAGTTTACATTCGGACTTTGATTCGCGTCGAACGTGCCTCGCTTCCTCCTTCCTATCCTTTGTGCCTGTGTTCCTTGAAAGCCAAGTACCCACGACGTATCTGCTCTATCCGTCTAGCTAAAGCGGAGAGAAGCAAAAAATACGGACGATACGGACAAAGGGCATTCAGATTATTGAAGGATCACGTAATTCTTGACTATGTGTAAACGCGGAATTCCGTGCCGATTAGCCGTAAAAGGAAATCTTTTTTCCTTTCCCATCCACCCAACGCCTTTTCCACGCTTTGCCAGAGTCCCGGCTCCTTTTCGCTCTCCTCCTGACGTAGAGGAGGACGAAGACGAATCGTCCTTGCGAGTCCGGGGCCCAGTGGAAAGGGACGCGGCGGTATAAAGTGGGGACGGGAAATAAAAGCCAGCCGAAACGGGAAATAATGTCGGCGGCAGTCGTACATTTTCGCGCTAGATACCATTTTAATTACAACCGCCGTCCATAAGTCAATCTCCATGAATAGCCATCCTCTATCCGTTGACAATTCTCCAAGAGACAACACTTTTCCTAGGCGCTGCAGAGACACCAGTAGCCTTATCAATCAATGGAAAACTCTGTAGCAGATAATATACAGGAATCGAAAAGAGAGACTCATGGCAATCTCTTCGTGGAAGAAGTAGGTATACTTGGCTTGTTCTTTGATTTTAATAAATTCATTGAGAATTGTCGAAAGATAAATTTGCTAAGGCTAGGAGTACCTATTCGTAAACAAGGAAACTCTTTCGGTCAGTGAAGCGAGATCGAACATGGAGAGGAGTTATTTTGTACCGGATAGAATAGGACCGGAGGAAGTATAGACGGAATAGACTGGGAACAAAAAAGGAGGAAGACACCGAAAAAAAAAGTGGACTTCCACGTTTTGCCAATTTCAGTGCGGGCAACCTTTCTCGGGCGATTGTAGCTACGCGAGTTACAAACGATGACGCGGTATTATTTCATTATTTATGGCCCGAGTTTCGCTGGACTATTCGCTCGCTACGCGCTCGCGCGCGCGCGCCAGTCGCCCGAGGCGCTCGACGCTTTTTCCGATTTCACAGGATTAAGTTACCGGCGTGACGCTGAGTTAAAACGCTAATAACGAGGACCGATATTTATTGGAGCCGGCTCTTTCTCTCGTTCGTTCTCTCGCGCGAGGTACTCCCAGAGTTTTCATTGTTTCTGTTTTTCTTCTTTTATACGGATGATTTTCGATTTAGTTCCTCGAACAACTGAGCCACGTTTACGTTTCTTCTGGTTCGCCGTGCGGTCGAGATCTCTCGTTAACCGATTAACTATACTTCTTAATGTGTCCTTATATATATATATATATATATATATATATATTGCAACTCCCCCGTCAACTACAAAATCTAAATTTCGCATGATCACTTGAGTGTCAATTTTCGAAGCATCCTTTGAGGTGCAATCTTCTCCCGTTCGAAGTACAAAAAGAAAAAAGAAAAAAAAGGAAGACGCCTCTTACTCGAGGTAACACAATCCGCCGGCAGTTCCTGCCATCGATCAAGTTAAAAAATAATTCTCGTCCTGGCGAATTTTTCGTTCAACCAGAATGGAGTCTTTAATTAAAGTGAACTCGGAGCAAACACTGACTCTAAGGATCGTATTGCGCGCACCCGGTAAAT
Organism: Trachelus iudaicus; assembly: GCA_030142595.1. Taxonomy (NCBI): domain Eukaryota; kingdom Metazoa; phylum Arthropoda; class Insecta; order Hymenoptera; family Cephidae; genus Trachelus; species Trachelus iudaicus. The sequence goes on from JARQTH010000572.1 coordinate 23,481, forward strand.
CCAGGAAGTCCTTCCAGACTCCTGAAAGAATCACTGGCTCTTTTATTAGTATTTAACTGTCCTAGAGATCTCCGGTTTCTTTCGATTACAAAGCACCTAAACGATATTTGTTTTTAGTCGCGATCAGCGTCCACGCGTTATACTGGTTGTTCCTTGTAAATATAAGGGACGAGCATTTATTAAAATATGTACATACAATCCGTAGCACGTAACCAGATTATTAATTATCGCGAGAACAATCTCAATGGCGTGGTCATTTCTATTTGGTGCTTAGTTATTTTTTCATTCGAATAGAAAAGCGAAGGACGAGGAAAGGGAAGTGGGGAGGGTAGGGGCGGCTATCGCGCAGCAGAGGCACGTTGGTTGCCAGCAGGCATTTTGCCTAACGATAAGAAGGCCTCGTTATAATCAACATTACTTTCCTCCACCAAACATCGAATCGCTACGTTAGCGATGTAGGTTGTGTAGCGGCAAAGCTTTAATAAGGATAATTCCCAGCGATAAAACGTGCTAGGTGCTCGGTCGAAATTCTCGAGGAATAAGACAATTATACATTTTTTGGTAATTCCTTGCAATCCGTAGGACAGAGGGTGTTTTCCCAAGTACGTTATGTGAGAATTCTGATTAGCGAGTGTTACGCGAAAAACTGTATAATACAGTTGTTGGAAACTCCATTTGCTTTCGGATATTATGATAATGGTCGTATGGTAAGGAGTTGAAAGACTCGAGGGAAGGAGGGAAGGAAAGATGTTTTAGACAAAAGAGGAAAATATGAAAATACGAGAGAGCGAGAGAGCGAGTGATACGAACAGGACGAAGGAATGGTGGAACGGAAGAGCGAGGAAGAGAGAGAGAGAGTTTCGCGTTCCGCGCTCATATCAGAAAATTTGGCGATAAAGGACCGACAAAGCCTCTCGAAACTCCGATTAGTCTACTTAGCAGAGTAGGCTTATTGAACTTGTTTGCGGACGAGGGCAGAAGGAGGAGTCAAGAAGAATCTTCACCTCCTCTTACCGGGAGGCCGCTTGAAGGGCCCTCTTCAATAAATCACGCGCCCCGAGCGCTCCGTGTAAACAGGGCCGACTTAATAAATCTAATTATCTGAAGCGGAGAGCCCCGCAGGAAAAATAATTTACGACGAAAAATATTGGTCCCAATACTGTGGAAGCTGCGTGGGTTGCAATGGGAAAGAGGGGAAGGAGGAGAGAGAGAGAGAGAGAGAGAGAGAGAGGACTTCTTTTCATCTTCACCTCCTTTCGAATCCCTATCTCTCTATTTTTACTCTTAGCTGCAGAGTCCAGTTGTGAAATAATATTCTACGTACGAACAATTGGTTAATGAAATGGCCAGCGGCATGCGTGCATATTAAAAAGGAAGCTCGGACTAATTTCTTGAAAAGCTCAGTGAGCCACTTAGACATATTTGAATTCAACTGGATAGGTCATCATCAGCTTCTCCCCCGTTCATCCCTATCCTCCGTTCCCCTGTTGCTCGCTCGATTTCCGCTTCTCCTGAGGAGGAGCCAGAGGAACTGCCATTCCCGCAAACTTCCACGGCCCACTTCCATGGCGAAACTTCTTGATTAGGGATTTGATAGTGTTTTTTATGGGGTTTCCCTAAAGGAAGAGCGGGAGAGTCAAGGGGGTAATCGCGATGAACTATCTTTAAATTCGGCCACACTATCCTGCCGCTACTCAACTCCATTTTGCCGATCCGTCGAATAAGCCCTCGGAGTTCGGAGCCAGATTAAAATTCGGAGTACCGAACTCTCCTCTCGTCTCCCGACGTCTCCTCCCAGCAGATATCAAAATCGTGGCTTTAATCAAATTCCGGAAATAAGAAGTTCGCCCTGTGCTGCTTTTTCTTTCTTTCTTTCCTCATCCTTCATTTTCAAGCCTTGTCGTCTTGATAACGGGTCAAATAGAACTCCTTTGTGAAAATTCATAAAGAAAACACTGACTGAAAGAAAAAGTATCCAAAGAGAAAGTGCAAGAGAATGCATGGACACAGTTTAGAGGCTTTTGAAAGAAAAAGTAAAGGATGAAGAAGAAAAAAGAAAAGTGCTAAAGAAACTGAACTGGCGCTGCAGGAAAAATCGAAAGAACAACCCTTACGTTTCCTTGCAGTGGAGTCCGGATTTTCAGGTTTCTCGCTTCGGCAGTCAGCCAGTCTTCCACCCTTCCACCCTTCCACCCTTCCACCCTTCCACCCTTCCACCTTTTCAACCTTTCCCATTCTGCAACTGCAGAACTTACCCTCTGAAACAGTGGAGCACACTGGCTGGTTGGCTGGCAACTCCTGTTGGTTTTATGACATTATTTTCCTCGCGCTCCAAACTTCTCGATTACTTTTATTAGAATGCAACTCTAGGAATTAACGTGGCAGGGAACTCGGGAGGCTTGTTTGCGAGACGACTTCGCATTGTAGCTATGGTAGTTCCTTCAACCCCTTCCAGTCCTCTGTCTAACATAAACGTAGGCATCCCCCACCCCTTTCCGCCGGGGGTTGCTTCCCTCCTTCAACCTTTCACCTCGAATCTCACCACACCAGCTCACAATAAACTCCGGACGATATTCCCTTTCGCTCAAATTTATCCCTTGACGGCTTTCAAACGTTAATCGTTCGGCTATAGTTCTCTTGTAATGCGGTCCTTTTCCAAGATTTACGAAAGGTCACTTACATTATTCTCAATACTTTGGTAAATAAAACAGACAAACTTTCATCTCCTTATCTGACATCGCGCGACGCTGTCAGGCGTCAATTTTTCGGGATGCGTGGATTCTCACAGAAATTAAAAGTAATTAAGAAGATTCGGACACGTGTCTGGATTTTTCGCTCGGACGAAAGGAAACGCGATCATTCACCAGAGGCATTACTATTTTCGTCAACTAATTCGGTTACGACGCTGTCAGCCATGATTATCCAATAATTGACTGGATGATGAATTACCTGAAGCTGTGTCTGGGCTTTTCATCCCTTGTTCCTGCGAAGTCAGCCGCACCCTCGCGACCAGATCCTGCTGTTTCGTTATTTTTCATTCTCTGTCAGCAGGTTTATCCCACTTTGGACTAATGCCCCCTTGCATAATCCAGACGAGATCAAACAATGGTCATTTCCCTACTACATATGTATGTGTTGTAACGTATATTTCTTACGCTACACCGATAGCGAAAAATCCGTGAACGAACTATATTTTCGAGAACCAACCTACGTTACCTTCGGCCGTCCACCCTTCGCTGGTGCATCCGCAAGCCAGACGGGCGCCAGCCAATTCTTTTTTTCAACGGGAGCCTATCGGAAGAGACGAGAGCAACGGATCGAGAATGTGACGGAACGAA